>VYXD01007103.1:0-10857 GCA_013397195.1 Hylia prasina | reverse complement strand
CAAAACAAACAAACAAAAATACCAAAACCCCCCAAAAAACCAAAAACCAAACCACCCCCCCCCCCAAAAAAAAAAAAAAACAAAAAGAGAGAGAAATTATAGAAAGGAACAAAGCCCAAGAGGAAATAGTCTGTTCTTGAGGTAGTGACAATTCACTGCAGAAAAGCTAGCTCAGGAAGTTCACACATTACAAAAAATATGTGGGTCGCACACGGCAACACCAGTCAAATATTTACCATCCTTTTGTGTATTGGCTTATGTAGTTACACTTGATCTTGTCATGTGCCATGCAAACAGAATTGTGCCTGGATGTACAGCCCGTCTGTCACCCCTAAGAGGAGGCCACAGCCAGGCGGGGTCGGTCTCTTCTCCCAGTTAACCAGTGACAGGATAAGAGGACACAGTCTTAAACTGTGCCAGGGAAGGCTCAGGTTGGACATCAGGAAGAATTTCATCACAGAAAGGTTGATCAGACATTGGAATGGGCTGTCCAGGGAGGTGTTTAAGGAGAGATTGGACTGCCATTCAGTGCCATGGTTTAGTTGACAAGGTGGTGTTGGGTCACAGCTCGGGCTCAGTGCCCTCAAAGGTCTTTTCCAGCCTAACTGATTCTGTGATTCTATGTGATTCTGTAATTGCATAATCTATCTGATAGCAATCAAAAAACTGATATAAAAGGAAGAAGGGTCTTTTCCTGACTGATCCAGATAAGTGTGTTAAGTCTTTCAGTTATATGTCAATGCACATGCAGGTAACCCTCACCCAGAGTACATTGTTCCATCATTTCTTTTCCTGGCTGAATTTTCTAGTAAGTATGTAAACTACATAAAATTTGTATAACTATGTGGGAAAAAAAAATCCAAATGTATTCATGAAATGCAATACAAAGACTTGTAAAATAACTTAAAAGCTATAGAAAGCATAATATTAGTTATATGTATATATAATATCCCATAGTGAGTTTATGTCAATAGAGACTTTCTGTAGTGTCAGAATGTTATTTTCCACTGAAATGCTTCCTTCTAGGTGTCAGGTCTTAAAATTTTACTGGTATTTCAGATGTAGAATGATACTTTGTCCTTGATGAGGTGAAGTCTACCCCTTCAAATTATTTCAGGCTGAGCATGTTCTTCTCACAGGAACTGAGTTGTTCTGAAGTATTACAGCATTCTTGGAAATAGAAAACAAACACCCAAACAAAACTGTTCCCTGTCATCTGGGAAAAAAACATTTTAAAATTCACCCAGTGAAAAATCAATTCTGATTTTTATTTCTAACCAAAATTTGTTCAAAATTAAAATAGATTACAAAATTCTGTGCATTTGACTTGCAGAATGGGAGTTCAAGTGCGGATGCAATCTAAAAACCAGTACATATTGTTCACAATTTCCTCTTACTTGTCATTCAATTGAAACTTTTGCATAAGTTCACTTATGCATTGTGCAGTGCATAAACACTGAAGTGATAGTGTCTTTGCAGGGTACATGAATAGATTTTTAATACATTTGTATTTGTATGTTTTAATTGTGTTTATAGTAAATAGCTATCCTGAAGTTTTATTTACTGCTTTGGACAACTTTCAGTTTTTTACAACACTGTAATCGAATATCACAAGTGTTTAAAACTGAAATAGTGATTGTTTCCCTTCTATTTGTATTTTCTGCATCTGATGTCATCTGCCATTAAAACTCAAGAGTCACTGCATTATAGAGTCTCAGGTAGCTGCTGCTTACCAACTCTATTGTTGTTAGAGAATGATTTGTTAGAGAATGGTCTTCTTCCAATGGTCTCTTTCCAATCTTTCAGTGATCACATCTTTTATAAAGGAATGTTGTCTCATCAGTTCTGTTGTGTCTTAGTACTATACAGTGAAGTCTGAAGTCCCAGTTTGTCATGACTCTGTATAGTATCAATTTCTCAACACCAAAGGTTGTCTCTGTCTGGTTATTATAGCATCATATTAGATACCAATGAAAACAACAGAGCTTGTTTACTCTTAACTACATACAATTCACGCAATGTATAATACAATCCTTTGCTAATTTTGTTTCAACAGTTAAACATATTGGTCAAATTTGGTAAGTGATGCCCTAAAGGACTGTGCTACAGATTACAAGAGCTGTAGGAGCTTGTAAGCTGCTTTCTGGCACTGAATTTTAATTAAAAATATGAGGGGACCTTTTGTAATCACACACATATGAGGACTGGAAAAAAAAAGAAGGGTTAAAAAATTCACTTTTAGCTTATAGTTGTACACTTTAACATATTTTTTTTCTTCTAGCAGCTATACCATGATATTTCAAATGTTCTCAGTGTAATTCAGATAGGGAAGGAGACAGCTAGCTATTTGCATGACAGCTGTTCATGGAGGAAAGCTTTCACGTGCTACGTCTCCCTCCCTGCTTTCAGAAGGAGCTGTATTCACAGTTTGTGACTTCCTGTGATGGCTCCACTGGTATTCAGTTTGTGTCTCATTTCACATTTGAGGAGGGCAGGGGACTGCAGGTAGTTAGTGACGTATTATGGCTTCACGTCCTCTTTCCCCACTTGCCTTTTGTCCTCTGAGCAGTGTGGATTTCACCACAAGCAAGCTATTCCAAGTAGTTTCATTTTGGTTGGGGCTTTTTGTGCAGGTTTCTACTTCATATGATAAGGAATTTCAGGAACAAGAGCAAAAAGGTGTCAGAGTTAGTGTGTTGTGAAGTTTCCACTTCTCCCTTGCTTTGCTAGATAACTGAGGGACACTTTGCTGGATTTTTATTAATTTACTTGTGTAGCAGTTCTATAGATCTTTTTGTTTTGGGGAGTTAACCAGTTTTAAATTACAGATGAGTAGACATAAGCAACTTGGTTGTCTTGATTTGTATCAGCTGCTTCCACAGGAGCACTTCCACAAGTTTCACAGAGTATCTCCTATGTCTCATGCATAACACTGAAAACATAATTTAAGGAAACATTTCCTAGCTTTAAATTCAGATTATGCAAAGTCATAGATTGGTATCCCAACAGAAACACATGCATATAATTGTACCAACAGATCCTTAGGGTAGTAGTATTTTAGTTAGTCCTACAAGAGCCCAGGGCTGTAAATTTTACTACAGTCAGGTTACAGACACTGTAAGTGATGAAATGAAACAGTACCTACTTGAGTTCCTCTTCATGCAAACATTTCAAACAAGCTGAGGCAAAATGACTAATGCGTGCATTAGTGTTCTGCAGGATGATACGTTCATTAATTCTTTTAAAGTGTGTGGTAGATCTCCATGAGAATCATGAGAAAATACCAAGTACTTCCAACCTGCTGAGTGCCAAAAAATGGTAAGAAAAATTTTTTTTGTTTTGTTCAATCTTTTTAAAGTGTGTATCTGTGTACCTAAAAAAGGNCTAATAATGAAGCAGTCCTGCCTCTGGCAACTCAGAAAAGAAGTAGAGAGAAGAAAAGTTCAGGCAAAATATTGTAACTATAAGTCATTTTTCCAAAGAAAAGAGGCAAGGAGATGAGACTATTTTGTTTAGTTCTGGCAAGTATCAAAATTACTCATGTTGTAACAGTGGGTACATTTAGGTTCCATGCTAACACCCAGGAAAGCTTTGAGTTCCATGTCTTGATAGACTCACCATTAAATTGGGAAAAGAATTCTTTGCATGGAGCGTGAACATCCTGTGTCAGAGGATTGAGGCTGGTGAGGTGACCATAGCTTAGAGGAAAAAGGTATCTTCTTGACTCAGCTGAGCAGAACTCACTTCTCCCACTCTTCTCCCTCCAGTGAGGCAAATTTTGGCATCAGCTCTGTTTGAATGATCCCTTTGCAGCAGAAAACCTTTTTGACTGTGGGCTCAGGAGGGCAGGCCTAGCTGAGAGCTCCAGCCCGGTGATAACACAGCTGATGCACCTCAGCATTCACATGGTCTGGGTGGGTGACCAGGAGGTAATGCTGGATTTCACACTGTACCTCTGTGGGCACAGGCCTCCTGGGGCTTGACCCCATGAGGAATCTCTGTCTACAGAGCTGCAAGGGTTTGGAGAGGTTTCATTCCCCCCACATCAGGTACTGGGGAGGGACCTGCTTGCACACAGTTTGTGAAAGGCAGGCATTCCTTCCAGAGAAACTGTGCAAGTGAAACAGCGCAAAGGGACACTCGAATGCATTTCAATAGGCAAGGTCACATGTAGTGCTTTCTCTAATTAAAAAAGGTTTATGTGAATAATTGTGAATAATCTCTCAGGAAAATGGGGAAAAACTATCATTTTTCTCACATTTTGAACTCTAGAATGTGACCCTGATAGGAGAATTACTTTTGCCAGTGGATTTTTTTTCATGAGCAATACTCTTTGGTCTGACATTTGAAACTTGTGCCAAAACCACTGGGGTCAAAAGGTAGAATTAAAAAATTCCAAAACTCCTTTTTCCTTTTTCCCCCTTTTTTTTTTTTTTGGTGTTTTGTTTTGTTTTGTTTAGTTTTGTTTTGTTTTTAAGGAAGAGGTCTGTCACTCAATACAGAAATTAAAGAGATGGAGTGTTTTTGCCTTTCAAAAACTTACTTATTCACTAGAAGTTTTACAGAAGAAAAAGTTATTTACACACTGGGCAAATATGTTCTGTTTATCTGCCAAGACAATTCTTACACCATAGTAATTCCTTCTGAAGAAACAAATGTCCCCTTTCACATTACAGCTATGCACAGTTTACATGATTTTTTCCAGGACTCTACTTTAGAAAACTGCAGCAACACTTACATGTTTTTCTTTTCCTTCAAGTGTAAGCTGTGACCTTTTTATCATGGCCCCATACTTACACAAGCCAAAGCACTGGTAGGTGATAACCTGTAGGTGTTATGAAAAGTACTTTGCTAAACAGGAGCACTACAGATTTTGTGGGAGCAAAGTTTTACCACAAGTTAGAAGGGCAGATTAGAACAGGATTTAGGAGCTCAGACTTAGCAAGTGTGGGACTATGTGATCCATGAAAGACATCCTTGAATTTTTCCTTTCTTTGGGTCCCCTTCTATCAATGTTAAGAGGTCTTCCAGGATTTGTTGTGCCAACATATCTGGTGTTACCTACCAGGGAATTCTTTAAATAAAATCTTGAGCCTGGGCTGAGTGATGCCGTTGGGATGCTAATCAGCTGGGAATTCTCCCAGGACACCTAACCCCAGTGGCTGAGTGAAACTGTATTCCTTTCAAAACAGAGTTATACAGATACTTTATCTTAAAACAGGACTGACACACAAAATGTCAGCAAATAACTATAAAACAACCTCCTGCTCAGAGCAGGATCTGGAAGTAGAGTGTGTAATCTATGAGGAGACATCTGTCTCCTCAGAGGACTAAGACATGTCTCCAAGGAAGTCCTTAAAGAATGGACTTCAAAAACATCTCATACTTCTATTATAGTTCAAAGTAACCTTGTGTTTTGGTTGAAAGACAACTTTCAAGGGTCTTTCAAGGAAGGTGGGAACCTCCCTCGGAGTGGAGACTCTAAACCTCCTTCCCCCTGAATTATTATAACTTTGCAGTTAAGGCACTTTCAGGCAAAGATATGGGAAAAGGAATAAGAGTTCTCTACTAGTATATGTATGGATAACAAGAAAAACAAACAGTAACAATGGTAACAACAAACAGGACCAGAAAACCCAATGAGGTCTCTTGGCTCTTTAAACAACTTTCCCCTTGGGTGCAGTTCCAGGCACAGCCAGCAGGGGCGCTGGTGGCTCCCGGCGGGGCAGGTGCGATGATTCCCCCACGCCTGCAGGGGGCGCCATGGCACGAGCTCAGCCACTTTGCCCTCATGTGGCAATGGTGGGTAGGATGGAGGGCAAAGATGGGCTGCAGCAGGAACCTCGGAGCGGCAGCTGGAATGGCAGGGTGGGCTCACCAGGGGTAGCAAGAGGCAGCAGGAACTTGGCACTTGTGGCAGGAACCGCAGGGCCTCCCAGCATGCAGGGAGTGTGTGACTACAGTGTAGCAAAGCCTCCACAGCAGTGGCAAAGAAACCTCGCGGCTGGGCAATGGCAGCCTGGCTCCTGAACACAGCTAGAGAGGCTCCCTTGGAGGGGAAAGGGGCTTGAGGATCCCAGGACNTGAGAGAAAGAAACAAAAGGAAAATCCTAACTCCTAACACACTGGCATTTTAGTTATACCAGGCACACACTTCTAGACAAGGGGGGCACAAGTATGAGTTGTGAGAGGAGAGTTGGTTCGTCTCCACCTTTGGTGAGTTTAGTGCTGTAATCAAATTTATTGCTTCTGCTGGCCATGTCTGCAGATATCCCAAAATGATTGTGCACAAATAAACATCTGTAACACGAACCTTTTGTGGAGTGCAGTGTTTCTGACCATTATGAGTGGCCAAAGTAAAGCTGGTTTTGCTGGACTAACACCCTGCAGGTATATTGCCTCCACCAAGAATTCTTAATAAAACCCAAGAAGCATTTCTTTAAACTCGTAACTGCTCAGATATTCCCAATTGCATATCTTCAAAATACTTTGCATATCACTAGGATTAAACATTATTTGGTTTGAGTCACCTGTGCCTTGGAGGCCAGCAGTTACAGATTTGCTTTTACTCTTGATAGTGCCTCACTTTAGTAAGAAAGTACTGGTTTTCCTTGCTAGCAAGTTCCTTTTCTATTGGTACTGATATATCGTGTCACTCACAAAAGACCACAGTGACATTATTTATGTGATGTATGTGATTCACAGAAAATCTTCCTTGATTTTAGTTGTGCAGAGTGATATTTTCTTGATAAGCAGCATTTTCCAAATACCTTGTGGAAATTGTAACTTTCTTATGTTGTCCTACATTTTAAAACAAAGGTAAAAATTATCAGAAATTACATGTGCAACACAGGTTTTATACAGAAAGTTCAAATGGAGATACTTCCTGTAAGAAATGCTTCACTTTATAAACATATTTCCTTTTTTTCTGGAGAAGAATTTGATCAGTATTTCCTGTGTTTTAATACTCTTGACGTATTTGTTATGATTGGTCACAGGAAAACTAGCTAGACATTTGGCTAGTGGAAATGGAAGATATATTGTTGTTTTCATTACCAACGGTAGCTTCACTGTTAAGACAAAGGAATGTATTTTCTTTTAACGGGCTATAGGTTTCCAGATTGTAGGTGCTTTAATGAAAAGCAATATTGATATAGTGTGTGATTAATATAAGATAAAACATTAAAAAAGAAAATTCTGAAAATATTTAAGTTTTTTTCCCTTGCAATTTTTCCTGCCTGTGAAGTGAGAGCAGGCCTGTATGCTGGCCTTTAGAAAAAGAATCTATTTGGTTTCAATTACCAGCTTTTATAGAGTAAAATGTTTCTTAGAAATGCAACAGCATTAGGGAGCACTTAAAATTTGAACCCTTCTTTTTGCTGCGGCAGTTTAAAATCACCTTTGATTTTGTAGTAACTTTACATTTTTGTTTAAATTTTTATTAGTAAATTCAAAATTTAGGCCTAAGCTATGCTGACACTGCCTCTTTAAGGGAATGTCAGCATACAGTAAGCACTCTGGATATGCTTTAAATTTTATTATTGTAGAGGGTTCTTTGTGGGGGAGGGGAAGGCAGGAGGGATATTGGACAATTCAGAGCAAAGGGGAAGAAAACCTAACAAATTCTTGGGTATTGTCCAATTCCTTAGCTAAGCCATGAACTCTATATTTGGCTTGAAATAAGGAATTTTCTCCTCAACAGCTGTCCCTGGAGTCAATATAAACTATTCTAAAATATTTAGTTACCAGGAGAGAGATACTACAGGAGATGCAACCAAACTGTTATGAAGCACTGGCCATTGCAAGAGAGCCTTGGTTCACAGAGTGACATTGCATAATGGTGCAGCTATTCCCCAGCGTGCTTCCAGTGCTGTGACATGTTACACGGTGAGAGGGCTTCCGAGGCACCCAAACTGTTCTTCCAGGGGGAATGATAGAGGCTGAATTACCTTTCTTTTATTCCTAAGAAAACTTCAAAAAAGAAAGAAAGGATGGTGTTCATCTCTTGGCCTGTCTTGGTACTTTTTAAGGACTTACTGCTCTAATAAATGATGATTTCTGGAAACAATACTTTCTGACAATGGAAGAAAGCCAAAATCCTGTTTAAACCTAAATGGAGCAAGAGAACTGAGTAAAATTTTACCATTTTGAATGAACTATGTATTCAGTCAAAGTCTTGAAATGGTACTTAAAACGAAGCCTTAAAAAACACAGTGCTTTTCTTCTTCCACTTCTAAATCTTCATAAAATCAGGACAAAAAGTTCTTTGTAATATGCTGCTTGACTCCTCAACTGCTGAACTGAAACCTTATGCTAATTCATTATTCAACTGAATAATGAACTGAGACTGAGATTACCTACTCTAGGTTGTATATTTATACTGCTAGAGAAGCAGCAAGCTTACTGTGTATTTAAACGATGTATGAAAGAGGGTGCATGCAAATAAAGAATGTCAGGTAGATATAAACCAGAACTGGCTGGAGGAAGGGGACTGTGGAGCTGCATCTTCTCTTATGGAATGTTTTGCAGTCTGCTAAAAATTGTGTGTATTTTGTTATGAGCAAGGTTGATGACTATTGTTGAAACCTGCAATATTGACATAGAAGGCTTGGATGTAACTTCTGCAAAGCAAGTATTACCAGAATGCATCACTGGAAAGAATGGTTTCTGCAAGATTTCTCCCCTTAAGGGCAGTTAGAAAGAATGCAATAAAATGGGTTAATTTTGAACAGAAATGCAAAAACTGTCAAGAGCTGTCTTGCAAACCAATGCAAAAGACTAAACATATCTTGAGGTTGAATGCTGTACAACACTAAGAGGTTGAAACTAAAATTTTTAGCTCACAAGTATTAAATAAAGATTGCTGTCAACAAAACCATTTATATGTGTTGGGGGTTAGATTTGTCTCTTTTTTACTTACAGAATTTTTTCCCTACAGAATTTTTTCCCATTAGTTGCTAGGAGACTGACTACTGGGTACTATGGGTGCTTGACCAAAACAAAGAGGTGGCCAAAGGTCGAGAGGGGGAAGATCACGCGAAGTTTTTGGGGCAGGTAAAGGACGGGGCGAGAGGCAGCTACTGCCTCTTGCTCTCGGCATCGGAGGGAGGACGGCCAGGCTGCTTCTTGCTGCTGGAGGAGTTCACTGTCACCACCAAGTCCGGTCCTGGGAAATCTACCATCACCTGCTCGCGTGCCGAGGAATCCTGAACTCCTCCTCCTGCCCTGCAGGGTCAGCCCTGTCTCGCCTTTGCGGCTTCTTCCGCGCTGCTCCTTTTGCTACTCTGTAGCCCCGCACTGCCCTGCCCGGCTGGGACATCCCGCCCCTGCCTGCCGGGGACATCCTGCCGTTCCAGCCACCACCGCGGAGCTTCTGGTTTATCCCGACCACTAGCCCGGGATTTTCCACCGTTCCAGCTTGGTGCTCTGAGGGGCACTGCGATCAGTCTACCCCGGGGTTTTGTGAAGCAAAGCCCTCAAGTTTCCTCGTTCTGTTTTGTTGTTAATGCTGTAGTTGTTGTTTGTTTTGCTTTGTTATACACACTAATAAAGAACTGTTATTCCTATTCCCATATCTTTGCCTGAAATTGCCTAATTGCAAAATTATAATAATTTGGAAGGAGGCGGTTTACCTTCTCCATTCCAAGGGAAGCTCCAGCTTTCCCTGGCAGACACCTGTCTTTCTAAACCAAGACATCGTGTTGGATGTTGTCTGTTTCAGATGTGGTTTGCCTCATTCTGTTAAACTGGAGGACTGTCTATACTGTTACTGGAAAGAGCACAGCACAAAAAACTCCAAATCAACAGCTTTACTTTTATTTCAGACAACAGATATGGTGTGGCAAGATGATGGTAAGGCACAGCAAAATGCAGACAAAGTAGACAAATAAATATATGGAATATATAAGAATGCAAATAACTGTGGGTTCTGAAAAGATGAGGGTTTTTTCTTGTATTGCCCATAGTATCTGGGGACTGAGCAGTTCCAAATAATGACTAAATTTTATTTTTTCTAAACTGAGGCAAAAGTTGGTATTAGATTTCTGTACATAATTACTGTTTTCTTCAGCAAAACTATTGCCATTAATGAATGACAGTATCATTTTAAAATTATACCAAAACATAGGAAACTATTTTTTACATAAAATGGATCCTATGTTTTGGTGTGCAATAACTTCTAAATGAAAAGAAGCCACTTCCTAGGGACAAGAAGAATGGTTTTCTCTGAATCCATGGCACTTGTTGGGACCGCTAGCACGTGCAGTGTGGCTCTCACCTCTTCCCAGCAGCCAACTGTCAGATTCCTCTGGCAGGCTGGTGGAGAGCCCACAGTAATGTTTTACACCCTTCCTAAAGCTGAATGCTCGTTAGTCTGGGACAGCTAAGGTGACCTATAGGTAAAAGCCCAAAGGGCAGCGTTGTGTTTACTTACCTTTGCTGCCTGTAGCTGGTTTGGCCAGCTTGCAAAATGATGCCTTTCACTTTTGTCCCTTGTAGAAAAACTGCCTTTGGCTCTCCAAACTCTATGTGGAGAACAAATTAAATGGTGTTTAAAAGAGATTCAGTTAAATTTAGAATGGATGTAGAACTGAAATGCATACTCGTGTGGTGAATGAAAAACCTGTTAGAAAGCAGAAAACTCAAGTCAGAAATGTTTAAATTCATACAACTGGATCTCTGCTGTAACCCCTAAATGAAGTTCATTCCCTGGAGATAAATCAAATTTCTTATGTGTGTGCATCTTCTTCCAGTAAAATGCTGATATTTTCTGCATCTGCTTGCATAATCTGATCCCCTGTAAGAATTAATGTAGCATAAGAATATCCAACATTTTGAATGTGTCTTGGGTTATGGAAG
>VYXD01007102.1:504080-617272 GCA_013397195.1 Hylia prasina | reverse complement strand
AAAAAGCCTGGGAGAGCAGCAAGCCTGCAGTGAGCCTCCAGGGAGGCAGTTTATGGCAAAAGTAGGAGAAACATTGTACTACAGATCCAGTTAGAGAGCCCTGAAGTGGGCTGTTCTTCTCTTTGAAATATTTTTTTTCTTTCCTCCCACTCCCACTTTAGTCCATCTTTGCATAATCTCTTTTTATTTTGTTCAAAATCTCTTTTATTTTGTTCAAGTGAAGCAGCAGCAAGAAATTCCCCCTGCTCTCTATTTTTTTTTTTTTTTAATTGAGAAGTACTGCTGGTACTCAGCCTCTGGTGGGAAAAAGCACAGGCTGAGGCAGAGTCCTGGCTCCCTTCTCCCACATTATTCACTCTGGTGCAGTTAGAAGCCAATGCACACTAATTGCTGTGATCCCCCCATTTGGCTTTTAACTTAAATAGCCATCTGTGGGAGAATCTCATCTGCTTTCAGCAGCCAGAAGCACTTGAAAACAGCAGCCCCTAACATTGTTTAATTTTTACTTTGAGGTCATGACAAAGACCACTAACTGTTTCAATGAAACTCCATAGGATGGGCTTTGGCTGGGTGATTTGTTTCTGCTTTAGGATTTAATTTGAACAATATGGACTTTTCCCCATTAGCATAAAATAAATCAGCACACTGCACTAGTTTTCCATGCACCACTTTCCACAGGCTGCCAGCACTAGGGATCATGTGGACAAATGACAAGCACTCAAGCTACTTAGATCTATTACAGTCCACTGGTCACATCAGCTTCTGGTTTTGATCATTCTTTACCTTGTATATCACTGTTACTTGCTTCCCACAGTCACCAGGTTCAATATACACATGCCTTGTAATTCAGCCACACCGCGTATTTAGACAGTCATAAATTCAAATCAGGTAGCAAGGGTTTGAATAAGAGAGGACATTTTTTCTCAGTAAGGCAGGTTTTTGAAATACACCACAGCTATACTTGCAGGATTTCAAGGAGATCAAGTATCAGAACTCGTATTTTCCTTCCCCAGCTTTCCATATTTGTGTTAGCACATAAAATGCTGCTTTATATAGAAATGATTTTGTTTCACAAGTCTACCTGAGATAAGTTTGAGATTTACTGAGATAGAGTCCAGGTATGGCACTTCATCTTCAAAATCACACGGGATGAAACAAATTATCCAAGTTAATGAAGGGAAGCCATTGATCTAGCTGGAAGGAACAGGGTATTTTTCCATGAAAGATTTGCAGGCTTCTCCTTCCCCACTCCACCACTCCTGCCTTGCTGCTCTGTGCTGTGGGGGACGTCACCGCACTGCTCCGAAGCGGCCCCATCCCTTTTCCTGGCAGCTCTCCAGGCTCCATGGTGCCCTCACCCCTTCCCCACAGCCATGCCCTGCTGTGAGCTTTCCGTGTTTGCCCCCACAGCACGCCCCTCGCCCTCAGCAGGACCAGAGCCTCCAGTTGTACGCCAAAAGAGACAACAGACAAAAGGGATTCCCGCTAAAGCAGCAGTGGTGGAAACCCAATAACATCCCTGCAGTCAGTGCCACACTGCTTGGTATATCTCCTCCTTGCTAAGCAAAGTTGGCTGCTAGTTGTGCAGCCACAACTTCTGAGTACCAAGAAACTACTTAAAAATAATCCCATTTGCTGATTTTTTTTTTTTTTTTTGCGAGGCAGGTATGTCCTAAACTATCAATGAGTTAAGACATAAGATACAAACATTTGGGGAGATTTACAAGTAAAATAAAAAGGAAGTTAAAACTAATCAGAAACTAGGGCACAGGCAGGAAAAGCATAGGATTCCTGGCTCTGGGTCCACCAGACGGGGTTGGTGATCTGGGTGTGTCTGTTGTGGAGAGTTTCTAGAAACAGTTTTGCAAAATACAACAGAAGTCCCAAATATTTATAAAACATTTAGAAACATTCAACTTTTTGCACCAAATGAAAATATGTATCCTACCCACGGTCAGGGGTTTCACCTACACATTTCTATGATCATCTCTTCAGATGCAGCTATCTCCAGTCCAAATTAATCTGTAGTGTTTCTTATCCAGGCCAGTCTGTATATTGTAAACTCAGATGCCAGTTTTAACTGTGAAAGAAAAATTGGACTTGCTGAGGAAAGAAGTCAAATATGTATCAAAATACCACAACAAAACAAACTGCAGATGCTTCTCTGGAATCCGTGTCAGACTAGAGATGCACATTTTTTGCTAAACACTTCATGTTTCAATTGGCAGCTCTGAGCTAAATTGCTCTGCCTAAGCCCAAAACAACATATATACAGAAGCATCAAAATTTCATGCAGAAAGATTTTTGGAAAATGAGGGGATTTTTTTCTTAAGACTCTACACAAATAGACTAAACATTTCTAGATTTTTTAAAATATACAAAAGTCAGATGTTGTCCACCTGTTAATCACTGAGGTCAGATAGAAAAAACCTAAGTTGCTCCAAGCTCACATCTGAATTTTTGGTGTATGTATAAAAACTTCATTTTGTACAACTGTTAGAACAGTTTAGATTGAACCAAACACAGAACTAAAGAAGTGGCTTCATACTTTGTATTAATAAAAGATCATTTTCCCTGTTTTGCTGGACAATCCCAGCACAGCTGCCAGCAGCCTCCTTGGATGCAAAGTCTTCCCTTCCTGCATCCACCTCAGATTCCACTGCTGCAACAGCTCAAAAATGGGTTTTTAATTCTGGTAGGAGTTCAATAAGCATTTGTATTCGCAGACTGGGTTACAGCTGGGAAAAAAAAAAAAGGGGTAATTTTTTTTGTTTTATGGGAGGAAATGAAAAAGACCAGTGCCATAGACAAGGATTTCATTAAGATGAAGAGATTCCAGTTCTCCAAACGGAAAAAATTAAGCTTTGCTTGAAGATATTTCATGAAACGATTTGTGTGGTCTTTATCATTGCAAATTCTTAAAGTGTGATAGCTGCAGAATTGCAAGATTTTCTGGACTTGGAATTTGAGTTTGAGTTTTTCTTTAGACTGTTTAAGCCCTGAATTCCATTCCAACCAAGTAAAGACAGTTCTTGATCAAAAAGCTGTTGCACCAGTCTGTAATCTTCCAATGAAATCTATCAAAACTCTAACAATAGGCCTAAAAGGAGACACTTAAACTTGACGACCAAAAAAAAGAGCTGCAATTATGTATCATTGTCTTATCCTCACTGCATCTTCTAAAGCAGACATCCTCCAGAGCACATATAGAGCATGGTTTTGTGTGTCAGCAACTATTTCCATTAATGTATGACCGAAAAGTCTCACAGCGATGTCAAAATGCTGGAAGCAGCAGAAGAAAGCAAGACATTTTTCACATCAGAAAGTGAAATAACCTGAATTTACAAAATGTAATTAAGAATCAGTTAAAATGAATCAAACCCAACGTATTCAGATATTATTTTCCATGATTTTAAAACTTGTTTTTATGTAGTTAGTTTACTCTTACTGTCCACTATCCTTTCCAGACTGGAAGTGGAAATGGTCAGTTACTAATGAAATCTTGTCTAACATTGTCAAAGGCTATGGAGTGGTATAGAACAGCAGGAGATGCTGTCTCAGAGCACATAAACTGGGTTATTTTTGAGGGAAAGATTCTTATAAATAAACCCATTATTATCTAGTTGTTATTAATGTTTTTCACTTGTATGTCAAAGCATCCCTAAAAGGAGTCAGAGTGCCCAGCAGGAGGCCTACAGTTCTTTTGGAAATAAGAGGAACTTCATCTGCAGGCAGAGTATTAGTGGGCAAACACTGAAATGGAGGGCTATTATGAATGAACTGCTTTATTCCTCACACCTCCTAAAACCAAGAGGGGAACAATTAGAAACAACTCCAGTAGCTGAGTGGAACAATGGTGGAAACAGAGAGAACTTCTTTCATTCTACTGAAGGAGAAACTGGACACTAGGAAGCAGATCACCCACAACAGAGTCCCATTTTTCAGTCTCACCCCATTAATTAGATATCACAGATGAGGTAGAGTAGACACTAGAGTTATATTCTTGAGTTACAGGAGGGTAAGGGCAAGAGGAAGACTATTTCCCCTGAAAAAAGCAGAAATATTTTTTGATATTTATTTCTTTTTTAAAAGGAAAGCTTCTATATCCCATTGCAAGAAAAAAATATATTATTCTTAATCACTGAAAGCCTCTGAAAATTTTCAGAGAAGTCCACACCAGCGTGATTGTAAGAATTACAAAAAACAAACAGTGTTTTGTCCAAACATTTAGTCAGGTTTTTCTGAATTCTTCCTCAGCAGCTTGTCACCTTGATGTCATTCTCACCACCGCCATCACACACCCTATAAATAACTATATTTTATACACTGGAGCACAAAATTAGATTCCCCTGAAATTTCCAGCTGTCCATTGGTTTCACTGTGGTTTTCTGAAGTGAGATGCTCATTTTCCTGACTGTCATCTGAACAGACCAGGTGAGACCATTTAATTGCTGATGAAAATGCTCTGTCGTAGTATTCAAGCCCATTTTTCTTTGGGTCCTTCTGTTGTGGAATTTTCAGCAGGTGAAATCTCTATTAGAAGATAATTTTCCAATTTTTAGAGAATTTATCAGTCTTTTGAAGCCCCATGCATATTGGAATTGTTTCGGACACTGCTTCCCAAAATTTGAGCCCCTTCTAGAGTTCAGCTTTTTTCATTGGGAGGGATTTTTGTTAAGTTACCATAGAAATGAGTGATGAAGCAGAAGTTGGCTCCTGGTGAATAAAACCCACAAAAAACTAACAGCAACTAATCCTCCCCCATCAACTGCCCCCAAATACAAAGTTTTAGCAAGAATTCTCCTAAAAAGGAGAAACAGAAGATAATTACTAACCTTTTCCTTAGGGCTATAGTGTGCATCATTAACTTGGATTGCATTTGGTTATTGAAAACCATATATGTGTTCACACAACTAGACAGCAGGGCTGTTGTGTAGAAATTAACATAGGAAGAGTTTTTACCACCAGGAAGAAAAATATCTCATATTTAGAACCATCCAGTCATTCAGACAAAACTCCTCTTTCCTTATTTGTTATGCAACATTCAGAGACTGCAAGACGTTCTATTCTATCTCATGAAGAAACATCTGAAAGGACACAGTTTTACTGAGCTGATTTTGGTCTGAACTGGAAATACCAGTTCATATGGACTTTTCTGTTAACTAAAAGGCCTTCAAGTAAAAAAAAAAAAAAAATTGTAGGTATCTTCTAACCATCATGCTGGTACCAATACACTGACTTAAATATAATCAACAGCTGTGTTTGCAAAGCTGCTGAAGGTACAAAATGCATATTTTTTTAAAAGAAGAATTGTCAGTGTTTGGGCCAAAACACTCTGAGTTCGAGATTACTTCAAGCTACAGTTCTGTTTTTCCCATTATAAGGACAGTCCTTGGTTACAGTACTCAGATCACACATAAGCTCTTACTCTGAAACATGCTGGTCCTTTCTGACATTTTGACACCTCAGATCAATACTTGTGACTTCGGTTTGTACTCACCTTTAGTTCACACCTTCACTCACCTTCACAAGGTCTTGATTTCACTCTCTAAATCTCACCATTTCCTTTCCATTTCCTTTTATCTGACACCTTCAGCCTTCCAAGCCACCACCTCCAATTGTCTTCCCTCACTTCAGAAACTGCATCACTGTTGGTTGCTCATTATCTTGGCTGCTTTCAGCCCCCAAATCTCAATTCTCCATCTGCTCATCCAGTCATTGCTCTTTCAATACTCCTTTTGCTATTTTTGCTTTTATAATCTTCTGGACTTCTTAGACCTATTACTTCAATTTATGTAAACTACTTCTATCCTTGATCTCTGTCCTTGCTTCATTCTTGTCCCTTGGGCATCTGACATAGTCACTAAAGCCTTATACTCTTGCTTAATCTCTCCATTTCATTTATTCTTCACATGCTCCCAGCTCTCATTCCAAATTGAAAACATAATTTTTTGCCATAGCATTTCAGAACCGCACTTCTTTATTTCTTACATCTTTGCAAAGGGGGAATCTGTATCTGTATTATTTATATGCAGAAGACATTTTGGTCATGCACGTTGTGTGACTACATAAAAATTGCATTGTTCTGTGCCTCTGCACCACCTCTGGGGGTTCCAGGATTCTGTGTGGTGAAAAAGCACAAGGGAATTTTTTTAGAAGATTGTATTTTCCACTGACAGCTCATTTGGAGCTGAAGTGAGTGCACACAACAATGACATTTTTAGCTGTCAATCCAAACAAAATTTTTTTTTGTAGTAAAAGCCAACCTGACCCTAGTATTCAAAGGGCTGCTGCTCTATCCACTTTCTTTGGTTAATACTCAGCCCAGCCACCTCTAACCTGCCATTCAGTTCCAGACTTGCAGTTTCTTTTAATTTGGCATAACCTACGTGGAGCTGCCAAATGCTGAGCACCAGCCTCCACTAGTCTGGAGTTGTCATTAAAACCTATCTAATAAATCCTACAGGCAGGAAGCTGAGGATTCTGTGAAAAGCAGGTATGTTCTCAGAGAGACAGATCCTGCCACCGGACGGTGCCTACGAGGAGCCTGGACTGCTTCCTAATGTTGTCCTCCCATTTGCACCAATGGGCAGAGAATGAAGTGCCTTAGTAGGGGAAGATATAAAGTGTATTCCTTGATGAATAAGGATGAACTGCCTCATGTGAGTTTTATTTTTCTTAATTGACTGGTTTTGCTCAGAGACGAGCAATAAACAGAACTCATTAATTGTAACATTAATGAAGTCCGTGAAGGTTGGAATCAGATATTATCTGTTCAGTTATCAGAATCCCTGAATCCAATGCAAATATTTTGCAGAGGAACAGATACAGGGATTACAAAATTGTCATTGAGCTCATGACTTCCTTCCAAGACCTTTCTGCTAGGCTCCACTCATGCTTCCATCTCACCTCCTGTGCTCTCAGTGAATACCCTTTCTTTGCCCATGAAATGAGAGCTGCGCTACAAGACAGGATTTTTGTGCATTTCACAACCCTGCTCACAAGAGAGGAGCAAACAGCTCAGCATGGCTTACAAGCTTCAGGTTTGCCACAAATTCATCATCCGAGAGAAACCAGTGGCCTTAGCTGGCATTGGTATGGAAACAAACTAAGGAGCTGAACCGTGGGCCATAAAAAGGTGCCAAACCATCTATCAGTGGTCTGGGTAACTTTCACCTGAAGTTATATTTTCAGCTATTTTCCCCACTAACACACAACCCAGTTTCGGTGCCAATCATATTTGTAATGAGCACATGCACACCTGCTTCATTTTCTCAGCTGGCTTCCTAGCGAATACCTGCACAGTGGGAAAAAACCATGGCCTTTATTGGCACCAACCAAAATGCTTGTTAGTAAAATGTGTGAAATAACATCCAGTTTTCCAAAGATGCTGCGATTCCTGTCAACATTTCTAGAATCAGTTTAATTTTCCTTATAAATAAGCAGCCAAGGAGTCACATTTATCTTTTTCTTAGCATAAAATGTGTCACCTCATCTCAGTTCCACCAGCACAAGCTGATCAGGAGCTTACTGAAAAAAAAGAATCCATTTAGGAGTTCTAGGGGAAACTAGCCTTCTGTGATGGCTCCTATCAAATACAGCAGATACAAATACTCTACAGAGTCCTGTTTTACTGCAGCTGGTGTCCACCTTATCTTTTATGTCATGGCAACACATCCCTCAGTCTCTCTTTTTCTTAATTTGTTACTTTTTGCCCTTACTGAGTGTTCCTGAAAATACAAGTCTGAAAGCAAACCCTTAAAAATTTCAGTCGCTACAAATCCCAGAAACTGACTCAGCTTCTGAAACAAAAGTATTACAAATATGTTTGAAATAGGAATTTGAGGGTTTAATAAAATCTAAAAGCAGCAGGTATTTTTGTAGCTTCCCCTGCCTTCCCCCCAGCTCTAGACCTTTCCTGATTGTACAACAAATGCAAATCCTGAATGGAATGTGTCTTTAATCTTTGAAAACCTTAAACATGCTATGACCTAATTTTAGGCATGTATGTTCCCTGTTTCCCATTCAGTCCTCTTCCTAAATTAAAGCTAGGCCCTGGGATATCAGATCAGATAGACATCAGGAAAAGGTTTTCCTCCCAGAGGGTGGCTGGACACCAGAAGAGGCTCCTCAGGGAAGCACCAAGCCTGACAGAGCTCAAGAAGCATTTGGACAATGCTCTCAGGCACAGGGTGTGACTCGGGAATAGTGCTGTGCAGGGCCAGGATTTGGATTCAATACTCCTGATGAGTCCCTTCCAACTCAGCATGTTCCATGATTCTGTAACCTCCTCCCTCTAATACCAAATCTATGCACTTCCAAGAAGTTGATACTTCCTTTTTTTGCTTTTAAAGAATTTTTTGCTATGCCATTATTTTAATGAGAATCTTTCTGATGACTACAGAGTATTTTTCTATCGGGGTCTATCACTGGTCTTGGAATTCAATGTACCCTTAAGAAAGAAATTCCAGCCTCCTGAGTCACTAGAATGTCTCGAGGTGCTAAGATTCAAAACGCAGAGGTGATAAATAAATTCTTCTAATTGCAGTAAGATCAGAATTTGGGATTTGTTAATCAGAACTTGTTAATCATCCTCACCACAATCTCATTTAAAAATGCCAGGATTATTTAATGCTAGGATTATACATCTTGATCAAGACTTGTTCTGGGTGACAATGGGGTGCCTGTGAGAGGGCACAGACAGACTGCCTAGGTGTAATGAGGCTGAGGGAGGAATAACAATGTCCCTATTCATATACCCAGACCCTGCAGCATCTGAGCCATCTGCTGCTGAAACTGCAGATCTGGACTGAAGAATGCCAGATTATTTCCCTCTTCTGTTATTCAGACAGCACTTCTCTTCAGACATAACTTGCAGGTCTATGCTCATTTGTTCTGTTAGAATCCCAGAGCAACTTTTTCGTGTCAGAAGGCACTTTGCAAGCTCAGAATAACACGCACTGGTGGAATTACAAGCCTTAAAAGAATATGCCTAACTGGATGAAACTGTAAAAGGAATTCTTTTGTTAACACAAAAGGGATCTAAATCTAGAGTTTTAGCTATAAAGAAGGTGCATGGTAGAAGAGAATGGCAGCACAGTATCTGTAGCACAGACCAAGTGAAATGAAGCTCAGTAACTTGCTCCTGTGAGTGGTTTCGATGACTCCAGCCAATTACTGGAGTGAGAAAATTTTGCACAGTTTGGCTCACAGTTCCAACAAAAAATAATTTTGTTTAGAAGTGATCAGCCACACTACTGAAACCTCCTGAATGGTCTGGGCTTGAGTCCCACGAAGCACAAAGCATCATGGCCAACTTCTCAAAATGTCACAAAGTTGCTCAATGTCACAAAGTTGCTCAACAACACTATGTGGACATTAGTACTGCAGAACATTACAAAACACGTGCTAGAAGAAGAAGGGCTTCTTGTGCAAAGATCAGATTTTTACCAGCTATTAAAGCTGATGGAATAAACAACATAAAGTGTTCTTATCCCCTAGAAAACAACAGCCTCCTTGGTAGTGGCTGAAAGCCTGTTCCAGTCACTTACTGACTAAACAGGTTTGATTCTTCTGAATATTTTTACTCTCTGCTAACAGCAACAATTCTTCTGCATTCTGTGGAGAAGAGAGGGAGCTGGACTTTCCTATGTTTCACAGAGTTGATTTTGCTGTCTTTAATAACGAAAAACCAAAATGTTTGCACAAGGTAGGACTGGACTGTGAACAGCCCAGCCTGGTGCAAGTTGTCCCTGCCCATGGCAAGGGGTTTGAAATAGATGATCTTCAAGGTTCCTTCCATCTAAAACCAGTCTATGATTCTACATACTCAAAAACTATGTTAACCAGAGTATGTGAACCACAATTTTTTCTAGATTACTTATACATCTTTATGTTTACCTGTCCAGTCTGTATTATTAAATTTTCAGAATTTTTGCTGGAGATTACTACAAAATATGAGTTAATCTGATAAAAAATTCAAGTAAATTGTCCGCCAGAAATTTCTTTTTCATTTTTGTTTAAATGAAGGCAGGTACACCTGAAATATGCACAGAGTAGTTCCACTACAATCAGCCCAGGCATTCCACTTATTAAGGCTACACTACAGCTACACAAAATGATCTCTCACTAACTGCAGGAAAAAGCTCTCCTTGTCTGGTGACACTTTGGATGGCACAAACATGGCAAAAGAAATTCTGTTCCTTGTTCAAAACATCCTTTTTATGCAAAAAAACCCAAACCCTAAAGAAACCAAGTTATGTCCAGCATGAAGTGAAAAAGAGGGTGTTGCCAGGGAGGGGCACAGGAGAACCTATCTCTGCAGGGACATTTCACACTAAGCCTTATCACTGGCACACATTAGAATACACCCCATTCCTGCTCTTTTATGTGGACTGGAGTCCCCAAATCAGCACAAATGTCCTATTCTGTCACATGTCCATACTGTACTGGGGCACACACAAAGGAGGGAACAGAAAGCCATGGTCAATTATTTGAAAACATGCTGGCTGCTGCTGGGTTTGTTTCTAGCATATACAAAGGAGGAATGGAAAACAAGCAGATAAAAATGAAATTTTAAAGGCCTGAAGGATGAATTTGCATAAAAAAAGTTTTAAGGGTTAAAGATGTCTAAGTTTTTACAGCCTGGTTTTCAGTATTAATCATATTGAAAACTTTTACTCCTCTTTCTTCTTCTTCTGTTTATGAGACAGAGGTTAATGCAACTTGTGGTGAACCTTTCAAGTTATGTTCATCCTTATGGTAAGCAAGAGTAAATCTTTTGCTTTGACCAAAATGGCTAATGTGCTTAAATCCAGGGATGTACATAATTAATACAAGTGACTATGTAAAATACTGCCCATGTTCTTTTTGCTTCAGACTTGTGTTTCACACTGTAAGTGCAGACACCAACTTTTAAAAATTTTGTAGAAACTGTAAAAATTGCCATTATTACCCCAGAAAGTGCAGTAAGCTTTCCATTTTTAACCTCCAGTTATTAAAAGCAGATGTGTTTTCACATTTTTAAAGTGCTAAACTTTAAATCAATGCAGGATAAGTCACACAGTTTGGAAGACAAAGCAGCTGTGCTAGAGGTTCTGTAATATGAATGACAGGGGAAAGAGAACTGTCCAAAGGTATTGGTTATAGTAAAAAGATGAAGAGGACAATGAACAATTCTATTAGATCTTTTAAAGGGAGGGAAAAGAGGTCTTGAGCTGTGGAACTCACGTCTTCAGCATATTGTACAGGTCAAGTCTGCACTGCTGGAAAGGTAGTAAATTTGAAAAGGTTTGAATGCAAAGTGAGGAAGATCACCCACATCTGCCCTATGCTTATTTTTTTGTTAAGGCACCTGTTCCTAGTGCTGCTGGCTGCAGTGAAGAGGGCTTTTCAACTTCTTGCAAGTTATCCACAAATGAAACAAGCTGCTATGCAAACACAACTATCTAGCGGTGGTAGTTGTTGGACACTGGAAATTCAGAGCTTGAATATACTGCTGAGACTGTTAATGCAACCTTCTGCACACTGTGCTGGTAATAAGGGTAATTTGGGTAATCTGCTTTTAAAACTAATCCCCAGTTGGCAAGGTTCCAACACCACTTTGGGTAGTTTGCTTTTCTCTTCTTGTACTCAAAAAGGCTCATCTCTAAATGATGAGGCAAATTGAGGCAAGTCCTACTCATTTTTCTTATAGTGGAAAAGAAGTGTGAATAAACTAAAAATGTGCTTATCTTTCAATTGTAAGGACCATCAAATCACAGGCAGGATGTGCTGCTGCTCTGACTTCCATATCCACAGCTTCTACTCATCAGGGCTTTCCCGATTTCCACACAGTCCTCCCTCTCCATTCATTTCCTGTCTCATTTCCAAATCAGAGCCACAGAACAGGTGTCTCTCAAGTTTGGCAACACCATCTCCCCTGTTTCCCAGAAAGCTGGGACTGTCCTCTCCCCCACGGCTCCATCATTCCCATGAGCTGCTCCCCTGCTTGGCAGGCAGGGAACTGCAGGGCTGTGGGCCCAAACACCCCCTTTGTGAGCACCTGTGTCAGCCCAGGTGCTGCTCAGGCTGCATTGACACAAGTCATTTCAAGCCCAGAATCTTTCAATCTACTAAGTACTCAGCATCCACTCCTCTGGAAGTGGCCACCCAAGGTAGAGGAAAACTTTTTCAGCAATCACAAGTGTCTTCAACTGTGCAATGACCAACATGAACACCAAATAACAAATATTAAATATTCTTTCTAGCACACAAGTTCTGTAAAAACTCAGAAAAAAATACAACCACTCTGAAAGCATTTTCAAAAGCAAAGTTATTCACAAAGAGGCTTGCAAACATCAATTAAAAAGCACTGTAAACATAGTTTATATGAATTATTCCTCACAAATATTTGTTATTCTGATTTCCCTTGCATTCAACTAATGCTGTTTGTTGCCCAGGGCACTCTTGATCTAACATCTAAAAAAGCATTTAAGCACTTACAAAATTTCTAATAAATGAAAGAAAAACAGAAGATGCATATTAAAAAACACCATGTAAGAAGCAGATTTAGCCAAACTCTCCCACCCTAAATAATATTGCTACACATAAAATTCATACAATTACCTCAATTCTTAGACTCAGAGTAAATGAACAGAAATGAAAAAGATTTTTATCTATGGAGCTGATGGGAAAAGGGATGAGCCTTCAAATATTCCTTTGCATTTTATTTCACAGAAGTCATCTGAAAATCTCTTTTTGAGTTTCCTGATGAAATTGCCTTTATTTGTAGAAAATGTCAGCTGATGCCTGAATTTGAAAGCTGACACAGATTTCTTTACTATTACTGAGAAAAGTAATACTGGTTTGAGATTTACATAAGAACAGAATCTGTGCCCTCCTGCCAATTTAGATCTCTCAGGGTAGCTTCACTGCTTGGGGCTTACACACTGCATGCTTTTCAATATATTTATCTTCACAGATAAATATAAGCTGAGGACATACTACTGGCCTTGCCCTCCAGACCAGGAGCTCAGTCTCAGGAATAAGGGTCACTTGGCAAAGCTCACACGGGAATATTCTGATGGGGCCACCTCAGACAATCCCCTTACCTCTCTGCTCCTCTTGCCTGTACCAAGCTACTGCAGGGCAGCCTTTGGGTGTCTTCTGGGCTCCAGGTTACCCAGCCCCTGCTCAGCCAGAGCCCCACTGGCTGCTGAGGGGACCTGGCACCAGTTAGTGCTACTCAGTCAGGGGAAGAAACAGTGGAAGAGTGACTTTTGATTGTTATTAAATTGGTTTTAAATTTAAGACTCAGTTAAGCCTGGAACCTGAATTTTATTGGATGATACTGTCACTCTTCCACTGTTTCTTCCCCTGAGTAGCACAATGAGCAGGCAAAGGTTTGCAGTGGTCATCTTTGAATAATCTCTTGATCATGAGTGGGTGGGTGTATCAATTGTGTAATTTAAAATAAACTGTAAATGATAACAATATCTAGACTAGCAAATGAACCAATGCCTAGGAAACTCCCAGGCACTGGAATAGCACTGTTCATGCTGGTAAACTAGTTGTGGCCCAAGCCAGATTTTGGAAGCTAAAACCTTCCAGGAGACATTTCCAATAGGAAATTCACAGGTATACAAGCACAAACAGTGGCCATTCCAGCTAAATCTCAACAGTAATGGTGTTCCTGTGCAGTTTAATTTATTAGAAAATAGTCTAAGTGTGGCATTTTCCCTAACAAGGACATTTATAGCTTCAAAAATGTAACTTTTTTGCAGCTACAGCTCTCTTGAGAGTGCTGTTCAACTATATACAATGGAGAGGGGTTTTTTTCTTCCCAGAGGGTCATGCAGCAGCTCTCCTGCTGTCATGGCACTGCTCTCTCAAAAGGCCACTCCTGCTGGTTCCCTGGCGCCGAAACGTTTCTTAAGGACACTCCAGCCTCACCATAGGGGACAGGATTGAGCTCCATTGAACCTTCCTGTGAAAGAAACACAAATGTGTTGTTATCATCATTGCAGCATGCACCTGAGCTACACAAATGCAAAGCCAATAATGTCAATATAATATTAGTTCTCATATTTTCCCTTATTATTAAATTGTTTCAGTAATAGACTATTTTTGCATATCTGTTTCTATAGTGTTACTGCATTTATTCTTATTATAAGTTACCTAGTATTTTATTTTTTATTAATATTAACTCATCACAGATAAGACTGTCTGTGATAAGTTATTTTAGCATCAATGATGTTAAGTAATTATAGGATCAAAAATAATTCAGACAGATAAAACTCACTTAAACACTTCAGTTATCATTGCTGATATGATAGGACCTTCTGTGAAAAAGACCTGCAAACCAGAAACCATTCCTACAAAAATGTGAGCAGGTCCTACCCAGGAAGGGAAGGCAGTGGAGATAAATTAAATTTTGATTATAAACTGCCTAAGTTTAGGAATGCCATCCAGTGGTGACAAAAAAACCCCTCCCAGTGGAAAAGCAACTACAGTGCAAATGAACATCAGAAATCTGAATGATAAGTGGAAAGCTTAAATTTCTTGTTCTATAATATGCACATATTATAGAACAACCAGTAACAAATATCCAAAGGAAAAAAATTGGACTTACCTGTGATTTTTTCCATGCATACCAAAAAACAGCAACTATAAGAATAGAAAGCAACACAAGGGCAATGCTGACTCCTGCCACTAAAAGAACAAAAAGAAAGGTAATCGTGACTCTAAGCTATTAAGACAAGGAAAAAATTAATACCTACATTTGTGGAGGGTAATTATGCAGCATAAAATAGTTATATGTGACACTAAAATATAGGTCTTGATTTTTCCTACAAACAGAAATCTCATTTAGGTCTGGGTTTGTACAGAAATAAGCCAATCATGTCACAGATCATTAGAGTACTTTTTTTTTGGCACTGCAAATACATGCTATAAGTAATCTCCAATTTTTTTTTTTTTTTTGCTGTGAGGAACAGTTACTGCTGATCACAGAATTAATATTTGTGTTACAGATTTTATTAAAAGAAAAAGGCCCAAATTAATAGTAATAAGGAAGCAAATTTCTATGGTTTAGTCTAGTTGAGTGATACTGTCATTACTCAAATCACTAGAGAAATACCATGACTTGCAATTAAGGAGTGACTTAAATACTATTATAAGAAAACAGAGTTTTTCAGGCTAATGACAAGTCCATACATAACTTTTGTATTCTATAACCAAATGCAGTAAAAGAAGTTAAAAATTCAAAACTTAGGTAGAGAAAAAATTATTTAAGCAAAAGTACAATGTGTTGAAGTTGTCAACTTACCCACTAGAGTTGGCAGACTTCTTCCTGCCGAACGGGAAATAAGAGAAATTAGAAACTTGAGAAAACTGCACGGCAACGTGTAATGAAGCTAAAGCTGGCTTTCCTACTTCAGTATAAGAAGCAGAAAGACTACAGGAGGGGGAAACAGGGAGGGCAGGTGAAATCCCTGGCACTTCAGCTACTAACAGCACCCCAGCAGCTGCTGTGGAGACCACCACCACGCAAAGCCCCACAAAAGGAGGATTTGAGAAGGCATTTGTGTTCTGAGCCTGCACCTAGGAAGTTTCCTGCAGCCCGTAGCTGTGGTGTCAAGAGCAGAGGAGGGCGTGAGAATGCAGTCACTCCAGAAAGCCTCCAGAAAGCCCAGAGGGAGCAGCGTGGTGTTTGATACACACCCAGGGGCAGGTGCTGCATAGAGAGGTGTCACAGAAACCGAGACACTTCACAGGTCTGGGAGACCTTTTCTGCTGTTATCTTCCTCATTAGTGTTCTTTTCTTGGCACAGAATATGAAGCTAGACACTGATAATGGAAAATGCCTGACATTTTATATTAAATGATAAATTTCCTGCCCTGTGACAGACAATTATTTAGGCTGTGTTATTCGAGATGTCTGAAATATTGTTTGTGCTTCAATTCCATCTCTCTAGAAACAGGTGGAAAGCTGTTTAAATCAATCACAGGGGTATATTGCTGCTAAATTGGTTTGTGCTCACAATTCTTCTAAGGACAGTCATTGGGTGGAAAACAACAGTGGAAAAGTGGAACAGTGTATTCACAAGATTCAGATGTGCACACCCGAGGGAAGAACGGACTCAGGATTTGAAGGAAGCAACAACGTAAAAACCAGACCTGGAATACGATCACTCCCCTGTGTTCCTGTTGCAGGACTCCCTGAAGAATCTTCAGTATGGTGACCACCTTTCATAGCAGGTGAAAAGCCCAGTGTTGTGAGTGCATCCTCATCATTACAAAGATATCCTAAAATTAAAAACATTTCAATAAATTATTGCTGGAGTATGCCATACCATGTATTATTAAGGTTGTTTGATAATTTCAGTTATAAGGTTCAAATGCTCGTAACTTGGACAATCTTGCCTGCTGTTTTACATTTGGAATATTTCCCTCCATCCCTTTTCTTTTTGTGAACATTTCAGTTGAAATTGTTACAATATTTCTCAGAAAAAGTTTTGAAAAACTCCCCTCACTGGCATTTACTCAGCTTTAAAAAATATCACAGATATTCTTTTCAGCTATTATTTCCTTGCTCTGGAGAAAGAAAATGAAATCATAAGGGAACAGCAGCAGAGCCTTTACTAGATTTGGGCACTCCGTGGAAATTAGCAAACCCATTTTCATTTGCTTTGATGGGGGTTGATAGGATATGGCAGCTCAGTTCACCTGGGACGTTTAGTGATACATTCCTCCTCATTCTCACTTCTGCTCTTTCCCTATATGCTTCTCAAATGGGAAGCAGACACATTGATGGAGATGATACTAATTTGTTGGTTGTAATTAACAAATATAATTAACACCCCTTCTTTCACATTATTTCTCTCCTTCAATTGCAAATTAATGAAAAAGAATTGGGGAAAAGTGAAAGATACTTTTCCTGAACTTTTTGTTAATGACAGGAAGTGAGGAAAACTATAGCCTTTTATATGTTATTGAAGCATTAAGGAGATGCTTTTCTCAGCCACAGTTGTGACATAAAAAGTAAACCAAAACAAAACCTCTTCTATTGAAGCAGAAGTTCCAGGAGATTCCACATGGTCTCTGAAACATCACAGGGGGGCAAAGCTCTGCCCTGCGAGATTCTTGGACATGCAGGTTTAAAAAAAAATCAGCATCATCAAACATCTTCTTTAATATTGGTCTCCCCTGAGATTTGCTACCTACAAAGTCCTTCCTAGAATTACAGCATCCCCTCCAGACATAACATCCATCCAGTTTCTCTGGAAGAGAGCAAACGTGTGCACCCAACAGTACTTATGGGCAGATGCTGCCTCTCTCTGAGCACATGCAGCACTTGTCAGCAATGCATTACAGTTACTCCAGCGTTAGGAGAGGACTTGCTTTGTCACTTTGAAGCTTTCCTAGGACTCTGCCAAGCAGGGCACAGCTCAGCAGAGAGGGGTGATATATGTATTTCCATGGACTGCTTAGAAGAGGCACAGCATGATTCTCAGCCAGGCTTGTTTCAGAGCACATGTGCCTTCATGATAAGAAGGTCCATTAGCCAACCTCCTCCACCTCTTTGCACCTTCTTAAATTCTCCCTCTACTGCAGCCTTTAGAGGTGTAAAGAAGAAAGTGCTTTATGTCTTTGCACCAGACTAAGCCTATTTTTTTTTCTTTTTCACACAGAAACAGAGTTCTGCTGGAAATTTATGAGACTGATAAAATTAGTCACAAATTCTAATGGACTAACATAAAGCCCATTCATTACTGTTTAATATCATACTCAAATTGTGTAAGGTTTGCTCTAATACAACATTGTCACAAATTCTGAGTATCAAACATAAATATTTTCATTAGACAGAACTGATACAGGGGGTCCTGACAGTCCTAATGGTGCAAGTGGTGCCGTTGGGAAGTTCATGACACTTGCAGAGGGAGATCCCAGCCATTCTCCCTTCTACTCTGTAAATTTACAGTCTTTATGGGGCAGGTGGGAAAGCCTGGTGCTTATTGTTGAAAGGCCTGAAATAATCAAATTTTTGGTTTCCTTGAAGTATCACTAAGATACTCCTACTGTACCTGTAACCAGCAGTGCAGACAAATAAAAAGGGATGAGCTGTAGGTGTTGTTATTTCTCTAGTTTTATTGCTGATTTTTAGAATATTGCTCATAACTGATATTAACATTAATTTTTGTCATTCATTAATGAGTCTAAGATGCATAATGTTGCAACAAGTCTTACCTTTTATACTGGTACATGTGTCTTTCTGTATCTGCAGAGGATTTCTTTAAAATATAACCTAAATTATTCTTGAAGTTTTATTATTAGGAGTGCCACCGTTGTATGAAGACATTATGAATTTCCCTGCAGAAAAATATTCTCATGGGAAGGCTCAAATTTGCAGAGAGCACAAAGTTCTGTAAACAATCTCTGTGCTGTGTCTCTGTCTCGGGAGATGTGAGTTTGTTTCTCTTTCTTAGCCAATGTGTGAAGTTTTGTCATCTCTGATATGGTAAGCATTTTTGGGAATTCTCCAGTATGGAGCATGGAGAAGTACAGCTCGCTCTGTACCTGGGCAGAAATAGCCCAAGCTTTGAACAATGGAGTAAATTTTAATAAATCATATTAAGCCTTCTGATATGGAATCAGTGAGTCCTGTTTCACTGCTCTCATCGCAACCATATGCCACAGCTATTTGCATGGCAAAATAATTGTGTGCTTTTTAAGCATTAGTGTACTGATTAAGCTTAATTTACTGATAGAGATATAACTGAAGTAATAATTCATGTGGTACAATATAATAATGCACAGACAAAACACTTTCCATGATTGTGCTTATAGATCAAGCCATATGAATTAACATTTAGAATGTATTTAGGAATATTTTCAAAAAGAAATTGCAAGTATTGAAGAGGAAGTATTAGCTGCGGAAAAAATATAAAGAAATGTTCACTCACCTGTAAACAACAGAATGAACACAGGTATTGTCTTAAATGTCTTCATATTTTCTTTTTATGTCTGGAACAGGGCAAAAGCACCAGGGAAAAATCCCCGGGTCACTGTCCCCACAACAAAGTGCGGCCAAAAGCCCCAGACCTCAAAAGCCTGCCCCTGCTGTGCTTATCATTCTGCTGTGCTGCTGATTGGCTCAATCAGGCTGGCTCCTGAAACAGCTGTTGCAAGGGCTGGGATGCCAAACGGGCTCTGTGACTCCAGCAGTTTTTGACCTGCTGAAAAGAACTTTCACACTTCACCAAGTGTGCAGGAAGCACAGAAATTACAAGACCAACAGGTGAACAGCAAGTCCTATTCATTTGTAAGACAAATTTTGAACCGCTCATTTCCTAAAGCACTCCAGTTTTAATGAGGATATTCTTGTAGTCACACCTACAAAGAGAGTGTGTAGATCTCAAAGCTCTTGGTAAGTGTGGAAAATGCATCCAGATGAAAACCCTGGACTCAGTGGAAGTGAAGTGACTCACTGCAGTGAATGCCTGCAAAAGCCAGGAATTTTCTTTGGCAGTGGTCACAGATCATGATATATTCACAAATATTTAGTGCACCATAAAATTAAGTATTCAAAACAAAAACAGTGCCAGCCTGTAAAGGGTAATGACTATTCACATGCCTAGATATTTAGGATCATTTAAAGAAACAGTATTATGCCTTCCATAGTTGCTTACAAGTCCATCTCAAAATTGATGGTCAGTGCTCCAGATGGGTTGACAGAAGTATGACTTTCATCAGAGGGTATACCATAGAATATGCTGAGTTGCCTACTGATAATTTGAATTTAAAAGAAATAAATTTGTCAAGAAAAAGGAATTTGCTGGGCAAACTATCACCCTGCTGTCAAAATTTCACCCTCTTTCTCTGCTGAGATGATTTCTTTTGAGGTACACAGCAGTACAACAGGGAATACTTGTGTCCCCCTGGAGCCATGAAAAAGATACCAGCTGGACTTTCAGGAGAGACAAGCAAGCAGGAATAACAAGCGTTTGGACAAATATCTCCATTCCACAGGACAGCATAATGCTTGCATCAATGTGTCATTAACAGCCTTTTTTTCAGTGCACACCCTTATCTTTTATTCAGAACATTTATCAGGCTACAGCAGACTTTTGCAGTCAGAAACATTGGTACAATGTTTTCTGCCTTCTAAGTCCATTGCTAACCAGCATTAAGAAACCACTTTAATTATGCATCCTTTTTCTTTCAGAGGCTTTTTCCCAAATACTGCTTGTGTAACAAACATTTTCATCTCAGACTTTGTTTGAAAACTATCTCCAGTAACAATTATGTTTTCTCTGCCTTCTTACAAACATTTTCACTGCAGTGAGAAATTAATATCTTAATGCATCTCCTTGTACACAGAAAAAAGTATTCATGCAACAGACAAGTTTGAAGAGTCCATATTCTCAATGGAATGCTCTGGAATTCCGTGTCCTGGTTGCCATAGTCTACATTTCTGAAATCTGCTGTCATTGCCACTGCTAGCAAGAATGCCAGAGTGAATCCAGTCTTCTAATTTCATAAAGTGCCACAGCACCAATAGGTGCACTGTATGACAAACAACAGTGATTTATAAAAAAAAGTGAAAGTAAGAGAGAAAATTTAGAAAGACATCTATAAACAGGTTTGCTGAAACTGCAAAATCCAGAAGGATTTTGTCAGCCCAGTTCTCCCTAGGAAGCTGTCTAAATATCTGGAACCCTTTTACAATCTCTCTCAACTTCGTATTCTCATTTGCAGTTCTCACATATCCAAATAGAGGCACCTCAGGGTTCCTGAAGTGACAGCAAACATACTGTATAATTTACTAATAACACTTTGTAAGTTTTTTCAGACCCTCTGAAATGTGTTGTTCCTTTTCCACCACTGGTTCCCAGGAATGTTGGGTGTTCCTTTCCTTTTAGGAGTGGGATGTGACAGTCACACACACTAACTTTCATATCTACACTATTGTATGTGGTCAGGAGCTGTGGTATGAACAGAGAACTATGACTTGGGAAAAATAATAATCACTACATTAAGACTCTATTATGTTTCATGATCTCCTTGCAAGACAGATTCTATTTACTTATGAAATAGTAACTGGCATATCTTCTAAAGCAAAAGGTCTTTGTAACAAGATATTTACTCTAATGTGACTCAAAATCATTGCTCCTGCAGATTCAGTCATACACACTGTAGCCTATCATTTGTTTTTTTGGTCTTCATACATATATAAATGTACACCCACGCTTCCAGTTTTTTCTCTAGGCAAGGAGGTACTCCAGGAATATCCCTGCTGAATTTTCCTTGGAAAAGCAGGGCTTATCCCTCTGAGGAACGAGCTGCCAGGATCCCTCTCTGGCAGGTTTTCCCAGCCCTAGTTGCCTTTTGTGTGCTGCTCTTGTTACACAAAAAGCCATCACCCACAACTGAGATAACTGAATGAGGCAGATTTCTTGAATCTCTGTGGTTAATGAGCAACGTGGTTGTAACATGTGGAAGAAATTTTGTCTAGTCTGATCTGCAGCCACTCACTGGTAGGTTCTCTCTCAAAAATTTATGCAGCGCCTAGCAGATCTAGGAAGTGGAGGTAAGTAGTTCATTCCTCTTCCTGATTACCTTGGCAGAACTACTGACACCACACAAGAAGTTTCAGTATTGTGGACAGCAAGCAATCACTGCTGTCTTCCACCTCATATTTGGAGAATTTCAAAATTAATCTTATTATCTTTGCCTTTTTAATAAAAAGTAACATAAGTTATGTAACGTAACAAAGGTTAACATAAAAGTCGGCCTTTTACGTTAACTCATTGTCACAGCAGCCTGTATGGGATGTTGTTTAATTTGAAGAAACTGTCCTCTTTGTACTGGGAGCTGCAGACCTGTATAACACAAAATTCCTGTCAAAGCAGCTTTAGTTTCATTTAGGTCTCTCCTGCTTTTCCTACTTGCCAAAACTATGGATTGCCCCTAATGCCTACAGGAACAAAGGAGATTGAGCTGCACATTGAATTCAATTATCTCAAAGTTACTGCACAAAATGATCCCATTTATTGAGGAAGGACCTTTCACAGGCCTGGTGAAAATCTTACCCCCAAACCAGGTGAAAGTTTGTCCCCTAGAGCAACAGCTCTCGGTTTTGTGCTTCCATGTTTGTGTTACACTGACAAAGTCCTTTCTTCACAGACTGCAGGTAGTAGTTTGCCTTCAGCACCACATCCAAGCTGCTGAAGTGAGAGACTGTCAGCTATTTATTTTTTCACATATGAGCATTTCACCCAAGAACTATAAAATGCTTCATCCTCTCTACATTTTGTAACGGAGAGTAACATTGTGCCCCCTGTGTTTTAGTTGCCTTGATCTATTGACCACACATTTTAAGGACAGGCTGACAGCTAGCATGTCAGTTATTTTCAGATATCTGTCTCTGTCAAGTTCAGAAATCCCAGGAAAATAAACTCAGTGCAGGATTATAAATACATGTGAAATCAGAGCTGTCATCACTCTCAAGGATTTTCCATTGTGCCTGCTGCACTGTTTTTAAGCTAAGATTTCCCAGATGTTTAGTAGGAATGTTTAGAGAGTAAAGCATTTCATTTTTCTGATGGGTGCAAAATTCTTAAATTTAACCTATTCACAATTGGAGGGTTGTGCCTTTTTTCCCCCTAATTGTATCAGTGGAATAGAATGATAAAACCAAAGTTTAGGAAGTCTATAAAGTTCCTGGTGTCCTGAAAGTTGTTGTTTCAAATTACTGGCTACCCTTATCATTTAGATGATTAAAACATGTCAGAGACCCCCTGAAAGGATGCTGCTCATATGTGCTCACCCCAGTGCTCAGAGGCCAGCACTGGGTCTGTATTGCTCTGAGCCATAGAGGAGGAGAGCAGGAACTATACCCTGATTTAAATTACAAATTTTAATTATGATTAAAAATTTAAAGGTGGAAATTTTATCTGAAATGTTTATCTTACCTTGCTAATTGATATAACTGAATACCTCCAACTTTCTGGTGAAGCAGAAGGATAGTTACACATTTTAATGTAAGCAAATATAGTTTGAAAATACTTAGAAAGTTTTTATGCTAGTTAAAAATGTTGACTGACCCATTTTCTATGCCACCTACAGTTCTTTTTTACTTGCTTTTTTCTTTTGTCAAACTGCACTTGAAAGAAAATTGGAATCCAGCTGAAAACATATAAAAGTTCTAGAACTACTAGATCTTATATTCTTACACTCATAATGAGTCATCTTATGATTTTTACTCTCTTTCTGGCTCAGACTATGGATGATTCAGCCACGAAAACAAGCTTAAAAGCATGAAATACCTGCTCTGAATCCTCTGAAGAGGCTGCTGTTGTCAGAAAGGTACTCAGAGCCTCCAGGTGCTTGAGCCTAAAGCAGAGCAGTGCTTTGGCTTTCTTTAAAAAAACAGTAGTACACTTCTACTACCTGAGTACTAATGCTGCTTGCATTCCTCAGGCAGTGTGTGCAGCACTTTGGATCACTACAACCCCACAGATTCTGGCCAGAGGACTGCTGCTGGACAGCCAGTGTGATAACAGGGAAAAAACTGTTTACCTTAAGAGTATTCTGCTCATGTTTGAATTAAGAAGTCAGCTGTTTCCTATGCCTTTATTAAAATACAAAAAGTCTCCCCATTCTGAAGCTTTGCAGCACTTTGTATGCAGTCAGCTACTGCGATTTACTGTCCTGTTAAGTTCTTATATAAGCTGCAGAAAGTTTAAAAGGTTGTAGCTAGGTGGCTTGTGCTCATTGCCCACAGACATCAAATGACATCAGGAATGAAGTCGTGGAATCGGCTTTGCTACCCAACACACAGATTTTAAGATTGCACTTACATCTCTATATGTTTAAGTGAATTTGTCATGGTTTATATTACAGGGAAGACCAGCTTCTGTACACACCTCCTCTCCTTCCCATTTCCACACTCTCCTCTGTCTCTTACACATCCATACACATGCTTTTACTCAAGAGACGTTCAATAACTACAAGGCTGAATTCTTTGACCCTAGGCCATTAGCCCTCTCAGGACAGACCCAATAAACAATTGAAACAGCAAAGAGCTTTAGGCATTTGATCTCTGGAGGAAACATCAGAACTCTGCAGAAGATGTCCGTGCAGTGATGGGTGAGATGAAGGCAGGTCAGAGTGGCAACCTACGGAGCCTGCAGGCTGAGCTGTGTGCTGCCACATCACAGCAAAGGTTTGTTCTGCAACAGCAATGGCAGGACAACACTGTCTGTGCCAGGAGTCTGTGACACAGACTCCTGGCACAGAGCTGCAGGATGATGCTTTCATTCATCCAGGACTTTCAATGTAGACTCCACTGCAGCATTCTTCTGTTTTACAACATAACCAGAGAAGAGGGTAACTGCCAATCTCTCCTGTAAGAGATCACATTTCAGAGCGCTCGGAGATGCAATTCCTTCATCAATATGGCATTGAGGAATATAAAAGCTCAGGGACTCCTTTGTTTGGGGTCTCTCCTCAGAGGTGCCAACTTGAGCTGGTTTTTTGTTGTTGCACCATCATTAAATTGTTTTAAGGATCCAGATGTCTGAGAATCTGCTATGGGAAATCTGGGGTTGGTGAGGGAACCTGTGTATGTGAGCGTGGGGAGTGTAGCTGTGAAGGGTCCTCGGTCCAAGCTAAGGCTGTGCAACTGCCAGAGTGGCTCAAGTTCACATTCCCAGTGTCCTTTGCCACTAACTAGGAGACTACTGGGAGTTTTTAAAACTCAATTACAGTGCAGCAAAATGCTTAGGAGTGGTGGGCAGGATGCGAGAGCAAAACTCCTCAGGGGAAGTTGAAGTTGGACATTAGAAAAAGGTTTTTCCCCCAGAGGGTGGTTGGGCTCTGGAACAGGCTCCCCAGGGCAGTGGTCACAGCACCAAGCCTGACAGAGCTCAAGGAGCATTTGGACAGTGCACTCAGGCACAGGATGTGACTCTTGGGGTGTGCTGTGCAGGGCCAGGAGTTGGACTTGATGGTCCCTTCCAACTCAACATATTCTGTGGTTCTGGGATTCCTGCCATTGGTTAGGGTACAGTCTTGGAAGGAGAGACAGAGCCTGACAGAGCTCAAGGAGCATTTGGACAGTGCACTCAGGCACAGGATGTGACTCTTGGGGTGTGCTGTGCAGGGCCAGGAGTTGGACTTGATGGTCCCTTCCAACTCAACATATTCTGTGGTTCTGGGATTCCTGCCATTGGTTAGGTACAGTCTTGGAAGGAGAGATGTGAGATTCCAGCCTTGCTGTAAGCATGATTTCTGTACTTTATCTTGTTTCTATTAAAATATATATCTTCAAAGTGTTCATGTGTGCATTCAGTTATTAGCTCCTTCATACACAGTTTTCTCTTTCTAGCATGCTTCTCTCAGAGCACAGTTTAATCTGCTCCTGATAGCACTGTTAAACATGAACTCTCTGTTATTCACACATCACTGAGTTAACATTAGCCAAAGAAAATTTCTCATTACCTAAAGTCTGAGTCACAGGCAGAGATTTCATGGAAGTCAGATCTACCAAAGCACTTTGGCCAAGAAACAGGGAATGCCTAGACCTTTGTGACTGCCCATCACTACCACAGCTGACAGGATGGCAGTGAAGTTCAGAGCTCCTTTGCCTAGACCTTTGTGACTGCCCATCACTACCACAGCTGACAGGATGGCAGTGAAGTTCAGAGCTCCTTTTCTATTCAATCTCCATTCAACAAGATTGTTATGAAGGAAATACCTAAGATATATTTTCCTAAATGTATGCCACCCATAGAAAACAGCCTGCTTTCATGTCAGAGCATGATACATCAAAAGAACTATCATATTTACTAAAAATCAAGCTCTGAACCATTGTGGTCTTTGAGCGGGTACTTACCCATCCCATTTTCTCAGCTAAATTCTAGTTAGTTGACAACGTTACCCATTCAGGCCTCAGGCTTGAAGGTCATCTCTTCAGTAGTATGTGCTGGCTGAAGTACAACATTTGCAATGTAGGTTTGGTTCCTTTTCACAGACTGAGGAAAAGACAAATGCCTGAAACAGATGGTCCAAATGTGAACAATCTTGCACAGTGTTCATTTTTACAAATAAGAAGCTTTCTAGTCTTACAATTAGCATAAATATTTTGCTTCCCCTAATACACTAGGTTTCTATATTATTATTTTGCACTTAAAATACTGTGAATTGAAAGCCCGGGTCAGAATTTTTCACACTGAAAGAAGGGTCACTGCTTTATTGCCTGTTCTCTTAAAGCAATGCTCTGGAGAAACTCTGAATACCTCTTCTTGTCCTTGGGCACTAGAGGTCACCAGTGGAACAGACACGAGGAAAGGGATTGGTTTTTATAGTCCCCAGTAGTACTGAGGCCTCAATCCCTCTCCTGTGACTTTCATTCAAGTTGTTACTGGAAGTCCTTTGGCAACTCGAATTTTGGACGAGTGAGATTAAACTATTTCTTTCAAGCAAGTTATGTCTCAGATGTATAGCTGTGTATCTATTTGAAAGAGATGGGTGTTTCTTGAAAATATGATTTATTCATCCCTCTGATACTTGAGAGTTCCTTGGCTGATACCTGCTGTATTTGAGCTCTGAGTAATGTTGTTGAGACAGAACCACAGAACACCCAGCAGAAACACATGTTGTTTCAAACGAAATAGCATGGCCCATTTCAAGGAAGAAACAGTGCTCCTTTACTGGTTCCATGTGTGGTGTGTGAGGGGTTCACTGAAGCAGAACGTTCAAGAACATCGGTTGCATTTTTCGACCAAGAGACCACACCATCTTTTAATACATTCAGGGCTTTCCACTTCTATGAGTGACGCTTACAACAAAAAAAACCCCACCAAAACCCAAAGTCCTCTTGCATGTGAAGAGGGTCAGAAATGCTTAGAAATCTATGCTTGAGCACAGCCATTCCTTTAGAGAAAATACATCCAGATTTTAACCCCTAAAAGATGAAAATTTGCTTAAAATGTTTCTATCAGATCAGTAGTTAAATTTAACAACCAAATTTATATACTCTACCAGTTATTTATATAATAAATGATACTAATATAATCCTAAACAAGAAGCATGGTTTTTTAGCAATGATTCATTTTATAAAAGTGTTGGATTGGTATAGTGCAATAAACATATAATGTGTAATAAATGCACAGCTGCAGTTATGGAAACTGACTATACTCAAACAATTCTTACAACAGAGAGACTTCTTGGTTCATTGAAAGCTATTACCGTGTCAAATATCAACTCAAGGATTGTTTTGTCAAAAGATTTCATAAGATTTTGGATGTTAAACCTATCTCAGATTGAAATTTTGGTGAAAAGTCTACTGGAACTCTATAAACCCCAAAATCTACAGTAAGTAGCAATAACACACAGGCTTTTGCGTGCTTGCTTTCTTCACCCAAGTTAATTTGACTTTGAATTCTGTTTACTTTGAGGTGCAGCACATAAAGAAGTCGTGAACCATGCAAAGTTAAAAATTATGCAGGCAGGAGGAATCTTAGCCTTGAAAGAAATAAAACAACCAAACACTATATGCTACATATTTTCACTACTTTGTTTAAAACAGCATATCAATGCACTTAAAACACTTTAGATCTGTGTGTTATTTATGATGCTGTAAATATACAAGAAAAGCATGAAAGTCACATTTTCCACTGCATCCAAGGAGAGAAATTTAAAATTACAGCTATTGGAAATCTGGTTTACAAGCTGTGTGAAAGGTACAGTTAAATGCAGTGTTATAAACTTTGGCCTACAATACACTATGTGTAGCAGCTCCTAGATAGTGTTAAAGAAAAGAAAAATCAAACTAGATGGAGATTTCTGGCTACGTTCTGATTTTTCTACATTCTTCTGGAAGGAATGTGAGAGCACATGTGAATCTAGCCCACGTCTTATAGATTCCTGTATGAGCAAGACACAAACCAAGAAAACTGCAATATATAAGTTAACACACTACTTATGATCAAAGGTAATCAGGGAAGACAGCTCAGCTCAGCAGGGATGGGTATCAAGGGGTTTTGTGAAGCTTTGTGAGTCAGGCATCAGATCTGGGACACAGAACTTTGCGGAGGGTCTTTTCTCATGAGTTCCTGCAGCTTCTGCTCATGGGACTTTTTTCCCTTTTTATTCCTCCTCCCCCTTCTCTCAGGAGCCCACAGCAAACGTGAGCTGAGTGTCAGCAGACATAACGTGGCACACCTAAAGTACTGCCATGCCTGTGCCCAGCCCAAGGTATCCCTTACACCAGGACCAACACACCCTGGAAGAATGAAGCACCAGCAGTAGCTGAGAACTGGGCTTGCACGGGGAATTCACCATGGGGGATTGCTTTTGGCTTCTTTTGGGCAACCTGTCCATGCAGCACAGCATCAATACTTGTCAGATATGGCCTTTACTGCCCACAGGATTTATCCAGTAACTCTGAACTGGACTTACCTAAACGATAACTTTTTTTAAACTCTGTGCACTCATGAAAAGGCTGGTACCAGTGAAGAGATTTAGACACTGGATTAAGAGATACAGCTCTGCAGAGACGTAGCTTTCACCTGGCTCAGTTCTCTGTTGCCTGTACCCTGTATGTGGGGAAGTGTGTGCTCTACTGACACAAATGCTGCGTGCACAAGACAGCAAACACAGGAAGGCACAGGTGGGACCAACCCTTTCGGCAAAAGTCTGAACTAACTTGACTGAAAAGTCAATCACTGAACTGCAGCATGTATTTTATGAATATGCACATAAAAGACAGAAGTTGGCATGAGAGTGGGCCTTAAATTTCCCCTTTAATGTAAAACATCCAGAGGTGTTGATATTCAGGGTATGCTGCTAAGCTCATCTCATGCCTTTGTGGATGTGGGTACGGGTAGTAGCACACGAGACTGGCTGTGTAGCTGGGTTTGAAGAACCAAGGAGTTTTTCTTGCTGATCTCAGGGAAGCTTCTGACATTTTTACTGTAATAATTTACTACAGTTTTCATATTTGGTGGATATATGTAGGTTCTGGAAAAGCTCTTCTGTATTTACATAAATCTACTATAAACAAGTCTCATTTACCTTCATCCACCCATCATAGAGTTCTGTAACTAGAGGAAATAAATATTGCAACTGGCAAATATTTTATCCCTCTGGTTCCTTTCCATGTTCTTAACTTTCATCATCTTCCAAAATTATGTTTCTGTTTCAATTATTCAGTTGTTTTGTTGCTTTGCATTTTGTTTTTTCCCCCTAAAAATGTCTTCTTGGTGAGAAAGCTCTGCTCAGCTGGTAAACAGCATACTGATCAGCAGAATACACATTCAGGTTGGTGAACCCAACAGATGGGCCAAGTGCATCAGTTTTCTGATCCTTTTCTCTAAGCAGTTGAAACCCTCACTGGTTGGACAGGATCAATGTGTTTCTCAAGTCCTTATAGCCTTGCTCTACCTGCTTTGGGGTGACCTTGCAGGACAAGGTAGTTGGGCATTTGGGGTTCTCTCTGTAGCTGCAAGTGTCTCCCCTCACCCAGGTGTGTGTCTGTGCTCAAGGAGAAGAGGCTGCACCCATTGCCACGCTGGCTCAGAGGAACCTGGCTGCTCGTGTTTCTCAGGAGCTCTGACTTGCTGCATAACTCAGGCTATATCCTGGCACAAATAAATTGCTTAATCCTCAGATCTGAGCACACAGCGGTGTCAGAGAGGTGGCAGAGGCGGTTTAGAACTCCGTGTGTGCTTTGTTCCTGAACCTCAGCATGCAATTCCAAAGCTGTCAGGGTTTTCCACCAGGCCTGTGCCATACCAGGAGTGAAGTTAACCATCACGGTTACCTTTGCTGTCAGAGCCCCTGCAGTCCAGGCAGGAATGCAAGCACAGGCTGGTAGCCAACTACCCCGAGACTGTGGAGCTGCTGGACGTCAACAGAAATCAACTTGTAACACACAGACTATGTTGGTGGGGGAAGGGACAGCACTCTATCCATGGCCACCCACTGCCTAGGAAAAGTCTGGCAACAGGGGTGTTATTCTTGTTCCATTGGCAATCGTGGGACTTTTGCTAGACTTGATCCTAAATGAATGCATTTTTCTGACCCAGAGTCCTTTTATGTGGTTCGGTATGGAAAAGTGCCATGGTATTTGTCACAAAAAGTCCTCGCTGGCTAATCTGTTTTTAGGATTGTTGATGGTTTATAAATTAGAATTATTAGTCAAACATTGCTCTGTGTGTGCAAACTCCTACAGGCTGGGCTATAGGGCCAGCATGGAACCACCTTTCTAATTATGGCAAGTTGTTTTGACAGAAGGGAGAGGTAGTCAGAGCAAAACCAGAAGGGTATGTAAGCAATTTACCCCTGACACATACTCTAACATATCTTAGTCATTGTGTTGTCCATAGAACATTTACAAATCTCCAATAAAAGTGAACTTCTTACATCCCAAGGCTTTGGCAAGTTCCATTTAAATGTGCCATATCTCTGTGGCAAAAGCCTTGTGTTTTCTCTCCATGTTAAACAGAGCAGGGACAGATTAGCAATTTAAAGGTAAAAGAGGTAAAATTAGGTGAGCGTGCTGGTTCTCTTTAATCAAAGCACAAGTCCTTCAGTAGTGCTTCAGCCTGCCTTCCCAGGCATTCAGGATGCCCACCCTAGAGGTGACCTGAAAGCAGCATTTAGAGGCGAAGAACCCTTCACGGGTGCATGGCCACAAATCCCGAGTCAGGAAAGTTCTGTTACTGACAATAGACTGAAATAATCAGAAAATGAAAGCTGGCAGGCACTTATGTACATCCATGTGTTGCTGTGCTAACCCGACTCAGATGTCGCACTGCCAGATTCCCTCACGCCCTTTGTATTCCAAATTCCTTGTTCATCCAATTAGCATGAGTAAAATGACATAAAAATATATGTAGTGCTAAATTCTATGACAGATGTAGATCTGAGTCTTGAGCTGCAGAACATTCAAAACAGCAAAAATGGCTCAAATAACATTAGCCCTGTATTTTTTGTCATTCCACACCTGGCTGAGTTTCAGAGCCCCTTTGCCCACACTCCGAGCGCACCTTCTTAAATTAGAATGTTTCTGAGGAAATGAAGAATGGATAGATAATGTAAACCCAATATGGATTAATTTAAAAAAAAAAAAAAAAGGGAATGTTTTAGCCGGTGTTCCTCTCTACCTCTAAAATTCTAAGTTTGAAACTCAGAATGGGCAATGTCATCAAATGTGAAAGAAAACTACCATGTTAGCTGCTCCTGATGCCCTAAAATTAGGCCACTTTCATTTGAATGATGTTTCAACTGGAATATGTGTCTTTTGTACTACTGCCATGTGAAAATCTGTCCCTGCAGTTTTAGTAACTATTTTGTGCATCAGGCTGGTTCTGATAAACTTCATTTTTTTTTTTGGCTTATCCACATAAACAGAAATTCACAGCTTTGGGAGAATGGCTTCCTTGACCCATAGCTTTTAAAGTGATAGAATCCAGATTCTGTACATTCTGCTCTTTTCCTAGGAATTCTAATTACAAAATTAATACAATGTGCTAAACAACAGACAAATCTAAAGATCAAATGGGGGGGGAAAACCAAAACTAAACTCCTGTTTATACTAACAATAGTGTAACACCACAGAGAACTATATACTTGCTATGCCCCAACCTAAATTTCATTTAAGAACCAACTAAATATATTTGCTTTGATATGTCTTTCAGCCAAAGGACTTCACTCTCTTTTCTTTTACATGGCAATCTGAAATATATTGTTTGTTTTGTGTTTGGCAAAAGATATTAGAAAGATTAGAAACATTTATGTTATTCACAGTCACATTAGAATGAGAGTGTGTGACAGCTGCTAACTGCCTGGAATTTATGCAAAAGTTCTCCATTTAGCTTTCTATATACATATGTATGTGTGTGTGTGTATTAAAAATAAATATATATATATATGCACACATACAGCATATATAAGTACACAAAGTCAGCTTCCAGATAATTCTTCTGGAGCATTTGCTACAACGACTGAGAGAAAGAAGGCTAAAAGGCAACTCGAACAAGTGGTAAATCTATAGCAGCAACTTTTCCTTGACAAAATTTGTTGGGCAACTTCTCACGTAGAGGAGAGTGCTAAAACAATGACTTGAACATTCTCTTTGCCACGTAGCCAGAACCCCACAGCACTTTTAATTCTTTTCACCTCTCAGGGAAGAAAGGATGGTCAGAACTGTGTCACCTCTGTAAAAGATGCACATATGTCTGAGTGGAGATCTGCCTTCCTCGGATTTCTGGGAAATGGCAGTGTGAAAAGACGGAAAAGCAGTCTCTCCCTACTTGTAATTTATGGTTTTTCATCTAGCACTATCAAAAGGCAAGTTATGACACACAACTAAGAGAATTAATTTTGTGTGACAGCAGACAGTAGAGATGTGTTCAGCTTCTCAAACCTAACCCTCCCCAGAAGTGTATCTGCAACAGAACCACTTAATATCTTCTAATTAACGTTCTTGTTTCCTTGCTATCAAACATTCTAAAGGGCACATCTGTGCAGACTGGAATGAAACCTATCAACAGGGGACAAAAATGTGAAATTGAGCCTGTGCTCTACGTGTGCAGAGTAAGATAATATGCACAGAGTACCAACCTACCACACATTTTACTATTTAAGTGAATGTGTTTGAGCCTTGTCTGCAGCAGCAACTCAACTGAGGCTAAGCAGCCACTCATTTGCATCTTTCAGAGGTACACGTTGTCAACAACGTGTGATTTTCAAAGTGCTAACAATGTGCAAACTAAAGACATTTGCAATCACAAAGCATTATTTTGAATTTTTCTAGAAAAAGTGATGATAAAAAAAGAAAAACCTAAATTGCTGAAAAATGCAAACTCATAGACTTCAGAGTTTGGACCATAAGACACACTGCCAAAAACTTAGAGCCTATAAAGTGATCAGGGCTGAACTTGAGATGTTCATTTGGTTGAAATATTTCCCTGCTTTGTTTGGTCTTTTTTGGTTGTTTTTCTGTTATTTTCACAGTTTTGTTCAGCTCAGTCAGTCAACCCAAGTTAAGACTGTGTTTTTCTGCAGTATGGATTCAGCTCAAGTGTCAAAGGCAGTGGTGATTAATACATCCACATTTTTCCAAGTCTGGCAAAGCCTATATAATCCTTATTTTCTTTCTTTTTTGTCAACCTCTCTCCTCTCTTCACTTAGAACATCCCCTAACCCACAAGTTAGATCCTGAAAAATGGAATTCTATAACTGGACAAAGGGACATGGGGTCTAAAATACAAAAATTCCTAAATCTGACATTAGCTGCAGTTGCTTACAAGCCTCGCTCCTGGTTTAATACTGTTTACAAGAAAAGGAAAGGAAAGGAATGGTCAGCATATGTTATGGAAAGAATGAGTGACCCTGGTGAAATGGGTACCAGAGATCCTGTACACTGCTCACTGGCAAGACATCTGTTTTCAGCTGTGGGGCTTTTATTCAAGAGCTGATGAATAAAGGCTGCTGATATCTAAAGCACCATTGCAGGTGACAGAATTTCTCTGCATGTCACCCCTACCACCCTGCACTAGTGATGCTGCCCAAGCCAGCCTGTTTGAAAACTACACTGTGCATTCAGGATGTGCAAATGTTTGATTGACTTCTAGCTTGGATTTGCCACTACCACATTTCAGTCATCAAGCCAGGCTAGGCCATCATTTAAACACTGAAGTGAGGGTGTGACATACAAGTAGCATTGCATCTCTCAAAGAAATTAGCCTGTAGAAATTTCTTCTCCATTTTACTAAAAAAACTTTCCTTCAGAAATACCTAAAAGTCTGAAATTAACCTGCATATGGCCACTGAACTGGAAACATCATCATCATCACAGCCCAGAAAAATCAGTTAAATACCCATGGAAAGGACATTCAGATAGATGTAATGTAAACAAAATGCAAGTAAGCTCCAAGAGCCAGATTTTTTAAATGATAATTCACTGTTATTGGGAGGGAGGAGATGTTTACGGTCCTCTTATCCCAAAGGCCACCACATACAATATTCCCACTGACTTTAATAGTTATAGGAGGTGCAGATTTATGGTTGGGTATAAGGATGTTTCAGTCTTCACCTCTTCACCTCTTATTAGCACTTGTCTTCTGCTTCCTTGCCACAGTCTAAGCAGTCCCAGATGCTGTGCAGTTCTAAAGCTCCCCTCTAGCTCCCATAAAGCCAGAAAAATAGGATCCTGTGGAGTACATTGTGAGTGGTAGAGATGGGGCAGGAGGGCAAAGGGGAAGGATTCTCTGTGGAATATTGCCCCGATGAGCAAAGGATGGTCTCAACTCACTCCTAGTTAAACCCAGTGTTGCCCTGAATATTACACACATTTTCAAGCTTAATGTTTTTACTAGTTTAAGTACCTTCAGCAAATCTCAATGCCTTTAATTTCTTAGCAAGAAAACTTAGCAGTGAGGAGTTAATGCACATTAATTGAAAATGTGAAAAAACAAGCCTATATAAATTTAAAACAAGTATACATTTTTCACTGCCTTCATGAATGAATCTGCTTAGGCATTTCAAAATTACAGTAATTTTGCCACTTATAATTTCAGTGATTAGGATAAATGAAACTATGAAATCTTTATTTAGAATAAAAGAATTGAGGCTAAGCTGTTTTATTTGAATAGGAATGTATGGAACTGACTTTATCCTAACACTGCTATTTAAAAATATCACTTACATTGCTCTAAATCTGGAAGAGGTTCCTACAAAACGTCTTGGGCTGTCGGGTAATGTGGAGAAATGGATATAATTATCTCTGGAGAGGAATATATTCTTCTCAGAGTATTAAAAGTCCTGCAGTTTATGAATGATACTTTCTACAGCGCTGTGGCAAACAGGAATTTTCACTTACCCTATTCTATCTGTAATTAAGAAAGATGGTTTAGTCACTTGGTTTCTTCCTACCTCTGCCAGAAGGTCAAGATTAATATAAAGATACACAACTGCCTCTCCAGTATTCTTTGTCTCAGTAGCCAAATGCCTCTCCCTTTTCTGGCAACCACACTCAGACCTCGTTATTGTGTAGTCAGAGATTGTGCCTGTAATATTGCCTCTGAAGTGGCACGCAGGGGGCAATTTAGCAATGATACACACATGCATCAAATGCCACCGGCATTCAGTTTTGAAACTCCCTCAGTTTTTTTCTAAGCCACTCCCTACATCAATAAATAAAACCCACAACAACAAAAAGAAATACCTTCTTCTTATTAGACTGCCAGAGATCCCAAAATCCAGTTGATATCTGGTTCCAATTTGTCTTTGTGGAAGGGAAGCCAAAGCCTTGCTTTTCCTCCTCCCTGCAGAATGCAGCCAAAATGTAGCCTAACCTGGGTGCACCCACCCACACTCACCCGTGTGAGCACTCTGGTCATGGCTCGAGTTAATAAATTTGATTAGCTCGTACAGTGCTCCAAGCCAGCAGCCCACAAGGCAGGTTCAACCAATACCTTTGCTCCACTCACTGCTCTCAGCAGACCACCAAGGCTCTAGTTTGTATTTTTAAACCTGGGTTAAATTGTGGCATAACCACAAACCATTGTATGCGATTAACAGTGGGGTTCCAATGACTGACTGACAAACAAAATCTTAGCACACAGAGCCTGCTTCTCCCAGTAGTAAACACATGTTATTAATGCAATGATTCTAACAGGCTGCACAATTGGAAGCTTTTTTCTTGATTGACAGACTATGCTTTTCTCAACAGGCAAAATAAAGAGGGCACGAAGAGAGCACTTGTATTTTTTATTTTTTGAAGTAAAGACATAAAACTATTGCAATAGTCTCTCCATTCAGTCATAGCCCAATGGGACGTTTCTCTGGCCAGCCACTGAGTGATGCATTACCTTGATACACAAGCTCTGTTTCTATGAACAGAAGGGACTGAAATTTTAAAATATGCTGCCCTCCAATTCTTATTGCTCCCTTTCCATCGTGGACCCACACCTCTGTGGAGCTTAAGAGGAGAACAGATGATTGAGGGGAAAGAAAGGAACATGTCAACATGCATGTGGCATGAGATCATGACTCCATCCCTCAAAACCACTGCAGACTGGTACAGTTTAATTGCCAGCTGCTGGAAACAAGGCACGCTAAGCTAGACTGGAATTGAGCAGCAGGGTGGAACAGATGGACTTGCTCATTCCTAGGCACTGGAAGTTCATACTCTCCAGAAGAAACAGCAATGGCCAAAAAGCAGGATGGGAGGCATTACACAATTTCACTGTGCCTTTTTTGCTTCCACAAGGCGCGGATGAAACACATATCCAACACATCTTTAATGAAACAATTCATACCAAGATTGTCATCACAGCTGTCACGGCCCCTAAATTGGACCTAAAATATCCAGGCATGGGATTTAGTTACACATTCAGTAGCTGTGTTCTTCAGGCTATGAAGCAGCCCTCCCCTACTTCAGCCTCTCCCTGGACAGTTCATATATGCTACTATGGTGTCATTCACCAGGCTGGAGGGCAGAAAGAGGAAGCAGGGGGTTCTGTCAGTGCTGCTGCCAAAATAGAAAAATGCTAGTTTTTAGCCTCACTCTGATGAAATGGCCCCAAGTTACGGGTGGTTCACCCACCTGGATTATCATTACACCTAACAATTCCATTATAGCCAGTAAACAGTAACACACATGTTACTCTCATGGTAAAACTTGCTCCTCTGCTCAAAAAGGTTTGGAATATTTGTCTTACACAGCCCATCATGGCAGTCTGCACAGCAAAAGTGCTATCATTACGTCACATGCTTGGCCTCAAGTGCTGCAAAGAGAGAATGAGATGAAATACTTGACTTCCAGGGAAGGTTCTTACTGGGGAGCAGAAAAGGAGTATTTTATACTGAGCACTCCACTGTCATCACTTTCTCATGCCTTTTTTTCATATCAAACACACTAAAAGGAAAGATCAATATTAATGTTCTTATTTTGAGGTTATTCCAAGCAAGTGTTGCATCACCTACATGTGAATGGCAATTTTGTTCGAATAAACAGTCAGTGTCCACGGAATTCACTGTTTCATTTCAAAGAAACAAGCTGTGAATGCTGAAAGGAGATTTCTTCCATGCAAAAGGTCAGAGTTCATGTTAGAGCAATCTGTCACAGTTGAGTCAGTGATATTTCCATGCTGCCCTGTTCTCCCCGTATGTGGTATACAGCATGCTGAACTGGGTTTGCTTGGTCACTTTTTATAATTTATTATTGATCTCCCTCTGGGAGAGAGATCTCACATCTCAGAACTTTGCAGCTTTCTTGGGTAGAGGAGTAAGTTTATGGGTGGGAGGGAACAGAAAGTTAGAAAAGGAAGGACTGGAGGGAATGAAACAGGACTGGTGCAGTCAGGCAGGATTATGTGTCAGGTTGTGATGCTGCCTTCTAAAGGCCCATGAAGGATGGTGTGGATTTCCTCCAAACAGCTAATGCACATTTTCCTGGAAGTTTCCTGCACTCTGATACCTACTGTGCACTCACTCTTGCTCTTACCCTTTTCTGTTCATGGGGGAATAAAATATTGCTTCCTCTGCAGAAGTGACCCAAGCTAGTTGTTACTGGTCCTTTTTGTGGCTATGTAATAGCCACAGGCTTAAACTAGACATTCTCTTTGGATTTTGCTCCTGAGGATCATTCTTCCCAAGAAGAGAAAAATTTTTCTTCAAATAGAACTTCAAGGAAAGAGCTAAACTGCTTTTGCCTGCTTAGTTAGTGTTGCATTATCTTCTGGTTCCCTCATTAACAATAGAGTGACAAACAAGACTCCCCCACCTTCCACGGAGAAGAGGGGAAATGGCAAAAACAATAGAAAATAATCCAGCTATAAATTGCTTTAAACACTAGACTTAAGCAAGGATTTCGTTCAAGGCACTTTTGAATCACTCACAGCATGGAATATTTCAAAATAAGGTGACACCCTCTCATTAAACCTTAGAAATTAATAAGTAACCTTAAACTTGTTGAAAATAGTTTCAATGGGATCAGTGACTTAACTGAACACATATAAATGCTGATACTAATTTGCATTATTACACAATAAGAATCATGCTAAAGGTAATCTGACATATTGCTAACCAGGGATTTCTGCCTCTCAAGAACCAAGGAGTGAGAGAATATAAAGTCTGGCTTTTATTGCTCCAGCTTGGCTGGCTGTGATGAGGGTTTGGTTCTCCTATCATAAAGCACAGGCACATCCTGTTGTCAATTAGACTTGCCGGTATTCCAGGGCAGAGCAGCATTGGGCCCCTGGGATGTTGTATAGTTTGCTCTGCTATGTAAACACCATGAAGTAATCCAGGCAGTGAAGGACACCGATGAGCAGGCAATTTGCAGCATACGAAGCAAAAGAATAAAAGGTCTGTGAGCGAGAGTCAGAGAATAAATAGTAACAGCATCCCTGGGATATAATATCCACGGCTCTGGAGTCATTAGAAATACATGCAAAAGAAAGTTAAGGGACTAATTAAAATAAAATACATCTGTGTTTTGCTTCTGTGGCTAAACGGAGATTTTTTTTTTTAGTTATTCGCTTTGATTTTAGCACATATCAAATATAGCTTCAAGGTGGAATTTTTTTCATATAGCACCTATGTTGGGACCTTATAAGTGGGCTTTGAATCAAGTTGAAAAACCAGACATTTGTTCTCTACCTGTTTATTTATCTCTTTTGGGAAAGTAAAATGTAAAAAAGTGTCCTTAGACACACTTTAATTGGAGCAATTTAGGTCCCCTTTGTTTGAAAAGGCAGATACACATTGTCCTTGAAAATACTATTTGATACCAGCATAAACTTGTACAAAAATGGGACTGCAACAGATCTAAGTGTGTGCTCCCAAGTCTTTCTTCGTCTCCTTTTGGACACACAGAAATGAGATATTCAGGATGTTTAAAACATATCAGACTTCATTGATCAAAGAAAATATATCAATCTGTTTCTTAACAATGCTTGTGTTTAAACAAAGCTAACCACAGCACACCAGCATAAAAATATTCGCCTTAGTCCCTTGCTGCTCTTTGTTTATGGCATTCAGCATAGAGAGCTCCTTCCCACCCTCCCATTTATAAATAGTGCTTCGCTGATGGTAGTCTTCTATTATCAGTTTTACAACTACATGTCATTCTGTCTTTGAAATTTCTAGATAACACTGTGGAAAAATTGCATGGTTTACTGTTTTGAACACAGGCTTGAGAACCAGCATTCCTGGTTTCTATTCCTCTCTCTGTCAGCACTTTGCTGTGTGACTGCAGTCACGTTACTCATCTTTTCTCCTCTTTGTCCTGCTACATCTGCCATCTTCCAGATCCTTCATCCATCCTAATTTTGAATAGGTGCAAGCAGTTTTCCAGAGTTTTGTCTTGCAACTTACAACAGAATAGAAACTACTGAAGGACAAGGGAATAGGAACTACTGAAGGCAAGGGATAGAAAAGACAATCTCTGTCCCAAAGGATTTTATTTGTAGTGAAAAGGCCAGAGATGTCATAGAAAATAAAACCCAGGCATCAATGTGACCAGCCCTATGCACTATTCAGTACACCCAGGAAGGTGCAGTAATGCACTCATGGAAAAAAAAAACCAAAACAAACAAACCAAACTGGTGGAAGAGGGGATGTGGAGATGCATGGCAAAGAAATAAATTCAGAAAAAAAAAATAGAGAGAAAAATGCTAAAACCAAAAAAGGTACAGGAGAAGCCTCGGTTCAACAGCTCAAGCACATCTTCCATGCTAGACCGTGTCAACTGACCAGCCACAACTGGATAATCCTGGGCAGCTGGTTATTGACTTCCCTGGCTATGGCAGGAAGCATCACAGCAGGAGACAGCAGGCCCAGCCTGGACATCCCTCTCACAGACAGCATTAAAATTGCTTGTTAGGAATTATCATCAGTGTTTAAGTTTTCTCTCTCCCCCCATCATTCCCTCCTACCGGAATGAAAATGTCAGCTCCTCATTTGAGAGGGCCAAGGCAAAACCAGTTGGCACAGAGCAGGCACCTTTCAAAGGCTTTTTGTAGTCTTTTAATAGGGCCTTTTCTGAGGCCTCACTAAGCAATAACATTGGGAAAGAACTAAAATCTCCTAAACTAAAATATCCCACATTTTATATAGAAGTACGAGTAGAGCCTGCTAGGAAATACTGAAAGGCAGGTCACTGTTCTAGAGACAGTGAATTAATGGGGAGGTAGAGCACACACAGATTCAAACTTAATGTGTTTTTTTTTAGTTCACACAATGACAGAATAAAAATAGATTGGTTTATGACAGTGTGAGCAATGGATCTGCCAAGCTGAATTTAAACTCAGCTCCACAACAGAATTATATCCCATCAAGTGGCATTACATGCAATATTTCATTTGCTGGCTCACTACTACACTGTCGGTAAGAAAACATAAAACCAGTATCATTGCAGCCTCTATTATTCATATTTTCTGAAACTGTGTGGTATAAATTAATCAGAAAGGAAGGCAGAATTCTTATATGAAATATTTTTCCCATTTCCATCCTAATTAAAACAAGCTGAGCACAAAAATTGTAAGAACTGATCATGATCACTAATTGTAAACAATGAAATGGGAAATATACTTACCCAAAAGATTTCCATTGATTCACTTTTAATATTACTTCTTTTTTTTTTATTGCCAGAATGAATTATGGAAAGCTGACTTTTTTCCTCAAATAATTAATCTTCTATTCATAAAATTGAAAAATTCAGATTTTTTTATCATCTCCATTTACTGTTGCACAGGAAAATAAGTTTCAGAAGATGACAGTTAGTTTATAGTTAGATAAATTACTGCATTGCTTTAAAGCTAGCCAGAACCCCACCTCCCTGTGCTGGCACTACACAGCCCTTGGGATTTCCAGAAGAGAAGTCATGACAGCAAAGATATCATGAATTCCATATTTTTCATAAATGTATGCATAAATTTATATTCCTCAGCTGGTAAATTCTGATAAGGTTCATATTGTTCAACTCTTTAAATAGGTGATTTAAATCATACAACCACATAGTCACAGAAAGGCTTGGGTTTGAAGGAAACTTAAAGATCCTCCAATACCAATCTCCCTGCCATGGGCAGGGACACCTTTCACTAGACCAGGTTGCTCAGAGCCCCACCCAACCTGGCCTTGAGTATTTCCAGTGATTGGGCACCCACAGTTTCTCTGAAAGAACCATCCTGATCCATAAAGTATATTGGAACAGAAAATAAGCATGACATTCTCAGTTCTGAAGATGGCCAGTGTCAGGTCTGAAGTGATAATGTAGTTTGCTGTATTATATCAACATCCAAAATTGAGAGTTTTCATCAAGAAACATATTTCTATGGTATAAAATTGCAAATCCCATTTGCTGAGCAAGACCCATGTTTGTGAAACTTGAGCTGAGTAAAAGCATAAAAGCAGAGCAATATAGAACCTGAGAAATCTTTTCATTATTTTTTTTTTTTCTATTAGCGCAGGAAATCTAAGCTGATGACAAATCCATCAGCCAGCTTATTTTAGATCTCCACTAAACAAGTGGCCATAAGCAGGGGAGGATGAATTTCTTTGGAAATATACCTATTTTAATTTCTACTAAAAATTGGCTTTGGGCATGAAATTCTTGACAAACCAGAGATTAACTCTGTGGTAGAGACAGAGAGGTGCTGTTTATCCCAGTCTTGTGCTGCTGCTCTCCTACATCCTTTCACATCTCTAACTCTTTCTAAATAAGCACCCCAGCTCCCTGCTGAGGACATTTCACATGACAGGCTCCTCACTAAATAACATCCCAGCCCTTCTTTCAGCTCTTTCTCAGACGACCCAGTGATTAGGACAGAGAGGATAGCAAAGGAGAAACAGCCCAGGAATATCTGGGGGAGGACACGGGAACAGAGAGAGAAAAATGTCAGTCATTGCATTCCCTGTGCCATCTGGCAAAACTCCCCTGGGGGAGTCCCTAGCTGGGACTTGGTGAAGACCTATTTGCAGATGAGTTCCGGGAAATAAGGAAATAACAGCTTTTCCTTAATTTCCTTTCAGTGTTGAGTTTCTTCATTCCCTCCTAGGCTGGATCTTAGCCCACAGACAAAACAGTTCCGCCAGAGCTCTCTGTGTCTGTCTCTGTGCTCCTCTCGGGCTCAGGGGATGCAGCTACAGGCTGTCTGTCTATCATTTATGACTTACTCCAGAGGAATCCAACTGTACAGAGAGATGCTTGGTTAGCTTTGCCTTCTCCAGAGCATTTCTCTAAGAATTAAAGCCTTAGGGGAGTTCTGTTCATTTCCACAAGAAACGAATGTTTCTAGATTTTCATTGTTGCCTTCCTCCTTCATTTATATGATAATATCATACTTGGACATTAATATATATATTTGATTTGCTGGGCATATGGCATCAAGAACTCCTCAAAATACAATGACACACTAGATGAGGCATTTGTTTCAGACAAAATCTGCAGCAATTAAGACTTAAAGAGTGACAGTAAAGCCATTGAACTTAGAACAATGACCCCAGAGGAAGATAAAATCAAAGGTGCTGAAAGACTATTATTTCCCTTCTGCATCTATCAAAATAGTAAGCATGTTTCTACTAAAAAGAGAACACAGCAAACTGAAGGAAGTTGTCTGAAGCCTTAAGGACAAAATAAAAATCACTTGAGAAATTTTTTTTCTCTCTGAAAAACCTTGCAGAAAACATTTCCATCATTTACCACTTCAAGACTATTCTAAAGAGGTTACAAGCTGTCACAGATACTGCACTGTTCTTTGACCAAAATAAAGACAGAAAACCAGATATGTCTCCTGTAGAAATGTGCCCAAAACCTGAAAATAATTGTGGATCCTCAGTGGCCCACCCACAGACTAAAAAGTAGAGCAAGTAAAAATATTTCTTCCTAGACTACAGCAATTTTTGCTCATCTTTGATGAAATAAACATCAGTGCAACATCCTGCTAATGTTATACAGTCTGTTCACTACAGTGAAATTCCCTGAGGAGTTCACTGAGTACCAGACTGGACCTGGGGTGATTCTGTTGCTGGATGCCCTATTGGTCATCTATGATCCTAGAAAATTACCCCACTTTGTGCCTCATAGGAGGAGTTTGCAAAAATACCTTCCTGCCTTTTCAGAGTATTTAGTGACCTACACATGAAAATGTATTCTTCTTTCCATGTATTTCATGGTACATACATTTTCTAGAACCACAAGTTCTAGATTTTGGTAGATTTTTCAGCCAATATTCAAACCTGACTATTATAACACAGACATTTTCGTTGTTCCAGTGCCNTTTTCTAGAACCACAAGTTCTAGAATTTGGTAGATTTTTGTACACTAATAAAAATCTGCATTTCTTTTTCAGCCAATAGTCAAACCTGACTATTGTAACACGAACATTTTCATTGTTCCAGTGCTGTTCCCTGTAGGATTAGAATCACAAGTACATGTGAATCAGATCACTGACTAAAATGCCAGTATTTCCTATTAATTTAATGGGTTCCTAGTATCTCTCAGGGATAAAAGTTTCTTTCTTAAAATCTATTTTGGACACCAATGCTTTAAAATACTCACTGGAAGCACATTAAACTAAAGCTTAGTTATTACAACAAGTAAAAGATTTAAGGAATGTCATTTTACCCTTCAGATTTTTAAAATAGAAAGTCTATTTCTATGGAAAACATCAAGAACCAGAGTTGTGATGCATTTTTGAAGAGCTATGGCCATTTTGATGTTTGGAATCTGTGTTCCATAACAAGGATTCTACACTTGTAGAACTGAGGATCGAGACAATGAACTGACACTAGTAAAACTTCAGCTCTTCATGCAGTTGAAAATGCATCAAGTATCTCTTCCCTTTGTTGCTCACTTTTAAATACCGAGGAGTGGTTTTTGGCGCTTCTTCTGAAAGGAAGAGGTTGCTCCAGTCTCCAAATTTTTTCTTCACTGGTGCCTTGCCAGTTGTGCTCATTGTGCTACATGGTGTAATAGAGAAAACAGAGTCAGTCCAGCCTGCTAAACTCATTTTCACTTTGCAGCGAAATAAGTTTTAACCGAATTTTTAAAAGGTGAAAAGCCAGTGCATTAACACAGACTGAGAGGTTTGAAGTCTAGAAGTTAAAGTCTTCCATTGTAAACCCAAGTAATATATTACATGCCGTACAGATTAAGATCACTCCATAAGACACATTTGTTCCAGAGACAGTTACCCTCCATGGAATGTAATTCTCAAATCTCTGTGGGGAAAGGTTCTTTTTGCAGAGGAAGAAAATATTTCCTAATGAGGGAGTTTACTGGAAATACTGTAAATTCGTGCCACATAAAGACGACTGGTAACTCCTTCAGCATCTTCAGGAAGGACAAAACCCAAAGCCAAAGGGGCATCAAATTACTTCAAGGCTTTCCTTTGCCTGACCTGCATGAGAACCTGAAGCTTTATCATAAAGGGAGAAAACTGGAAACTGAACTGACTGGCTTGCAGTTGTTGAGAAAAGACATCAACATCTGTTTCTGGTCTTTTGCTGAAGAATCCCTTCAGCTGATCATTTGGATTGGTTTGTTTCCATAGGCCCATTTCTTCCAAGTTCAGATAAAACAAACCTCTCCTGTGGGCCTTATGGTTTGTGTTCTGAATTCTTGGTTCATGTGGCAGAGATTCTCTGTATTATATTGCTAACATATTATCCCTCTTGAAGAACATGAAGCCGGCTATGCCTTGGCATGTTTCTGTACGTTTCCTTGTCTAGTTTTAAAAGATCTAGAGAAAGTATGGAAACGGGAGCCTGATAAATTCCCCATGGTCAAGGAAAGTTATGTGTGTGGGCATGTATTTCTGTATCTGTAAAATGACATTTGTCACAAATGTCAGTTACAGCATTCTAGAAGGAAATCTTTAGTAGCTCTTTACTAGCAAATTCTGCTCCTACATATAACAAATAATGCAGAGTTCACTTTACAGCTCTGCCTTAAGCATGATTTCAAAGTTTGGTTTTGATTCTTATGTGCCTATGTGTAACTAGAATAATGTTCAAGTCCCACCTTCAATTAATAGGAATTAAAAATCACTTGTATTTTTAGGTCTTACCCCTTTACACAGGTTTTCTGAAACTTTCCTGAAAGCCTGAAGAGGGGAATAGAAGAGTTCTGGGCCCCTTACTTCAAGAAAGACATTGAGATGCTGGAGAGAGTCCACAGAAGAGCAATACAGCTGGTGAGGGGTCTAGAGAGTTAAGTCCTATTTGGAGCAGCTGAGGGAGTTGGGGGTGTTTAGTCTGGAGAGAAGGAGGCTCAGCGGAGCCTAAACTACCTGAAATTCCCTAAAACTACCTGAAAGCAGGTAGTGGCAAGGTGGAGGTCAGTCTCTTCCTTCAGGTAACCAGCAACAGGACAAGTAGAAATGGCCTCAAGCTGAGCCAAGGGAGGTTCAGGTTGGACATCAGAAAGAATTTTTTCACTGAAAGGTTGATTAAGCACTGGAGCAGGCTGCCCAGGGAGGTGGTGGAGTCACCATCCCTGGAGGTGTTCAAGAAGTGACTGACATGGCACTTACTGCTATGGTTTAGTTGCCGTGGTGGTGTCCAGTTGAAGGTTGGACTTGGTGATCTTGAGGAGGTCTTTTCCAACCTAAATGATTCCACAATTCTGTGAAAATGACAGTTTAAAAAGTTTGTCCTCAAGGAAGGTGTCAATCTCTTGTCCAAAAGTAAAATGAAACCATATCACATGAATCTTAGAGTGAGATTCACATACTGCTGATTCTCCCCACGAGACAAAGTACTTTCTTAAGTGCAGAAAAATGTAAAGCCACAAGAAGCTTATTTGGGGAGACAAAATTACAAATATATAGACATTCTAAAGCTGTGATTTGTTGTGAAACATTTTACTTGTGCACTGTAATATATGAAAAGTAAGTTTTCAATTTCTTTACATCTCAGAGGAAATAATAATACAAAAAGAAACAGGAAATTACCAAGTCTAGCCTAAGAGAAATATATTCTGGTTACCATAATTCATAAACAGGAGCAATTCTATCAAAGATGCTCTCCCTGAGCACCCATATAATTTTTCAGGACACTAATTTTATGGGGCAACTACACTCAGGAAGCCAGTCAAGGAAAAAGCAGTATTTTAATGTACTTAAACACGTTAATATAGGATGAATGAAAGTACCACTTCTTTCTCATTTTTATCTCCAGACTGAGGATATTTACCTATTTATAGTGGGATTTTTTTACAGTTTCATCGTCTTATTTCCCATGAAAGAAGAGCAAGCATTTTCTTTATTTTCTCATTTTACAGCATCAAACCCCCAGAGGACCAAAGGAGGGCACAAACACCTCTCACAGAGCCTTCTGCTCAGACTGACAGGGCTCTGTGACTGCTGTGGAAGGGCACAGTGACAGCTGAGTAGTGCCACTGCAGCCTGCAAGAGTTAGAAAAAACTGCCATGGACCACCAAGTTCCCACCTGGTCTTGCCTGTTTTGGAGAAGGAGATTAATTGCAGCACTGTTTTTAAACAGATACAAAAGCCCTGGTTTTCCAGTATTCATAGCATTAGGGAATGCAACCAAATTCTGAGCGCTGTGAGCAATAGAGGTACAATAAAACACAAAAACTATAATAAAAAATACTTTCATTTTCTTATTTAATTTCAGCTATACACAGTCTTTCAAGTGCCAGTTGAAGAAGACTCAAAGCTTTAGTCTGCTTTCCAGTCAAGTTACAAATACAGACTTCTCTGTATATAATGACCGCAGTTTTATTTCTGTTGAGTAAAACAGTTTTGTCTGGAATCTAATCTTAATTTCATTGCACCAAATATAAAAAACAGTTACAACTTACTGAGGGGTGGTCCCTTCCTTTGCCAGGGAGCAGAAGGAAAAGGACTTCATTTGATTAGTTTAAAAAATGCTTACAGACTTTCCCAAAGACTCAGTGAAATCTGCTCTGAGAACATTTTCTGATATGCAGAAAATCTCTAAGAGTGGCATGTTCTTGTAACAAAGGTCATTTACAGTGGGAAACAAAATATGGGCAATCTGAGAGATGACACAGTTACCCAAGGTTCTGCATTTGGAAGTCAAAAAGGAAGAGAAAGTGTCAACAGACATTTACAAGCAGGAAAAATAACTATCCAGGTTAAAAGCAGCACTGTTTTAGGATGGGGGGAAAAGTCTCACAGAAGACCTCAGATTTTCTGAGTGAGCTGTTTTCCTGAAATTATTGGTAAAATATTAAAAACTGAAACATAGCCTTCAAAAAGTCTAAGACTCTTAATATTTCACTGAAAACCCAATTTTAACTAATAATAATAATAATTCTCAAAAAAGTCACTTATTCTTAAATATTATAAGCATTCTGAGGCCATTTCTCTCACTTAAGAAACCTTAGCACCTAGCTAAACTACCTACCTTACAGATACTGCGTATGGAAATCTTAATGAAATTAATGTGTTGTGCAGTTTTTAACCAAACCCGTTTTAAAATGTTTTGATAAAAGATGATTTCTTTCTTTTAATGATTGTAAATGACTTTGTCATCCAAATACATGGTCCACCATCGTCCTTCGAGAAAATTTCATTTTCCTGGCAATTTTGTATGAGTATACTTTTTTTGTAAGACACGAGCTACCTTTCAGCATGAGTACTTGAAACATGAAAATAATCTGAACATGAGTAAAATTAAAATATGCTAAAAATATGTTAGATCACTCAAGATCTACAATTAGAAATCTTAATACTTGACTCCATATAGCTCTTTGATGATTTATGATTCTTCAGCTGCTGGAAGTTGGGGAAACCAAAATTTCCACTGAGTTTTCTATTATACCTATGATTGGTGTTTTTTTTAGGGTTGCCAGAATTTCTCATGAAAGTAGCTGAAATTTCCAGACGTTTCGTCAATGAAGAGTGCAAGTTCTGCTCTTCCCTATCAAATCTTCCCTAAATACCACCACTTTCTTTTCACAAATATTATCAAACATCACAGCTATCAATACTCTAGCTTCACATTTCACATTTACATTGGTGAGTTAATTTAGCAAAGCCCATGAAGGTAATTCAGACATGGCAAGTTCTGCTCAGATTGTGTGTTCTGGGTAATTCTGCCATTCCTGAACTAATGACAGCTTCTTTCAGCACTGCTCATGAAACCACCAAGTATATCTCTTAGGTTTTGTCATCTCACTTATATCATAACATTATTGGGGAATTGAATCTTGCTTCAAAGTACTTCAAAGTTTTGATCATTAAAAAACCCCTCCCACTGGCATCACCATTCCAGTAAATTGTTGAGTCTCTGCTGGCTTGCTTTTGAGCACATTACCTCCAAAAAGAAACAGTGCAAATCCCACTATTGGGGCAAAAATGCCTTCTAATTGATCAGGCAAAAATCTTCATCTATTTAACTAGTAAAGCATATCAATATCTGATATAATAAATATCTGAATATACAAACCAATATATTTATTTATATATCTGTCAAAACCCACAATATCACAATGCTATTTATTTTGTATTCTGAGTGACATAGGTCATGGAACAGTTTGAGCGGAAAAGAATAAAAATTCAAAGTGTCATTAAATATTTACTAAAACATTAAGAAAAAAATTATTCCAACAGTAATATTAAAATTCAAATTGCTTGACTGTTGCTGATCATCACCACAATAACAGCAATAATTTCAAGGCAAAATTGAGAGAAACTCAGCTATTGTGCTGCTGAATCTGAGAGTATTGAAAGACAGACAGCAGAGGAGTGGGACCTAGACTGTCACATGGAGACAGTTCAAGAATCCCTCCTAAGCCTGGGGAGAAAAATCTGTACTACTAAGGCAAGAGACATCTTATTCCAAGGCTACACAGGCTTGATGAATCAGGGTTATGAAATGCCCCATTTTCATCGACTGATTTTAGGGAGTTTTATGACTAATTCTTATAGTGGTCTCATACTGCTGATGTCCAGTTAACCAAGGTGAATCTTGCACAGGATACCGGAGCTGGAGCCACAGGGGGACAGAAAGGAACACGATGATCTCAGCCTCTAGCACTAGGCAAAGAGGTAGGAACAGAGCCTCGATCTGAGAAGTTTTGTGAACATGCTTAAATTTCTTAGTGCTTAAATGAACCAAACCACAGAAATCTGAGGCTAGCCCTTCATGAGCTGGCAGATTACTATTTTTGGCGCTCGGTTTTTGTGATGATGTCAGAATGATTATTTTATTGTAATCAAAATTTGAATGTATATGACATTTTGTTTATGCCAGTCCTCTTTTTGTTCTCCATGTGTATAAACAGATATACCAGCACTAAACAACTACAATTTTGTGTCCCAGACACAGATGTGGAGCAATATGGAGGCTTTCAAAAAGTTCAGGGTTGCCAAAAATAATGTTCCACCTATCATCTTGCCCACCAGTGTTTCAGAAGACTTGTGTACCACATACACAGCAACTTTCTACTTGTGTAGCAGAAGAAAAAACAGGATTTTGCAGGATTCAATTGCTCAAGAAAGATGGCACACCTACAGGTTCTGCAGTGAATATGTACCTCATCGTATTTCAAGAGTTTCAGACCAATTCTAAACATCTGCATTTTATCAGAATTTCAGGGACATCACTTGAACAAGGTGAGAGCTGTCCATACTGTAGGATCCAACCTCATCTGGATGTGTTTAGCACTGCTACAGTACCTGCTCTTTGCAACAAAGCAGTTATTGGTGGTGGTTTCCCACAAGCACACAGGCTATTTAAAGCTACTTATTTCATAAACAGCTTTAAAAAAAACCCCAAACAAACAACCTGGAGCTCACAGCCTAAAAAGAAAGCTCTCAGTGAAAATCCCTCCATCAGCTGGCAGGGCAGCTTCCCTCCCCATCGGTTCTTTGGGGTGTCTTTAAGGACAGCTGAGCCCGTGCTGCGGCCAGGGTGTGGTAGTGGTGCCTCCAGGCACTGCTGAGCTGGAGCCCCCACCTTGTGAGCAGCACTGTGAATGCAGCAGCCAGGATTCCAGCACAGGCTTCTCTGTAACCCCGTGGGGCTGTGGGTATGACTCTTTCTGCCGCAGGCACACTTCTGGTTGCTCTGCAGACATAAGTCACCCCGCTTGATTTTGTGTATCTACGGCTGAGTCAAACTTTCCTCGTGCTACCAAGCCCTGCACTGGCAAGCTTTCCTTCTGTGTACAGAGAGTCAATATACTCTGACTCTGTTTTCAAGATTCTAGAAAGACAAGGCTGAAAAAGCACTATAAATCATTCCATGTTGGAAATAATTACTTACATTTGAATTCTGTAATCCTTATTTGAACAAAACTCACATAGACCTTAGTGGGAGTTCAGCTCAGTTAATGACTGAAGTACTTGGCCCTTAATTCCTTTTTCTGCCCTGCTATCAGATGTATTATTATTATGAGAAACATCTGTAATAATACTTTACACTTCCATAGCCCCTGACATCTGGAGGCTTCAACAAACTCTCTCTGAAATTACTGTTAGCTATTCTTATGTTACTAAGGATGTCAAGTAATTTGCCCAAGCCAGAGATATTATGTTTATGCTTTATACAGCTCTTAAAAAATTAAATGAGGTTGCACTGATAAATAGCATCCATTATACAGCCCATGTATTTATTAACTAAGTGGAGAGAAAAACAACTAAAAAGATGAGTGATGCAGAAGATTAAAAGAACCATAGATGCCTAATATCAAATAATGTCAAATTCAGCTCTCCGTACTTGAAACTTTTTGTTTTGCTTTTCAGACTCTAGAGATCACTTAACAAACATGAGGCCAGAAGTCTAAGTGGGACAATAATGTGGTTTCTGTTGATGCTTGCTAGCTTGTCTGTCTGTGTTTATCTGAGGGCTGCAGCTAACTGATCACATACCAAATCTGTTCACTGTGGCAAACCAGCACTATTTGCTTTGTTTTTCTTCCTCAAGGTACTTTAAAAAAAAATTCCAAATATCAAGCAGCCAGTTATTTTAAGGGATCTCAGACCTGATCATGCTCTAGCACACAAAATGTGGCACAAGGTAAGCAAACACTCAAAAATGCACCTGAAATGAGGTGTGTGATGTGCGTGTTGTCCTTTTAAAAGAAAACCCAACAAATCTGTACACTGTAAAGAAAGAAATTACAGTCTCATCTCATTATATGAAAGAAAAAAAAACCAGAAGAGATGCAATGTCATAAAGAAAGTGTCTGCCAAACTGATCATAAACAGCAACATGTTCATGACAATGAAAGGGAAGGGTCTATTTTCAGTTCACAGCTAGTTACAATTCATCCCTCATTGTAAGGCACTCAGTTATCAAGACCCAAGAATAATAGTTCATTGTTCTGCCAGCTCTTTCAGACACTCAGAACCACAGGATTGCACTTCTCCTCTGAGTATCCCTGTCACTGTAAAAATATAGAATGCTTTACAGCTATGTATGTCAGCTGTTATATCTCCTCGTACCTTCTTTATGTGGGCTCTCAGGGTCATAAGGCAGTACAGTACCTCACTTTCTGGACACTTTGAGCTGTAATTTGTCCCTTATCAGATGAAAAAATATTGAATAGAGGCTGAGGTGGTTGCTATGCTGAAGCACGAATGGGCACAGAGCCAAAATGAGTACTTCTGCTTTAAAATACAGTGTATGATTTATCTCTATTAACTTCATCACATAACAATCTACAGAAAGATAAAGAGATTCTGTTTCAGTCCTGAAAATCTGCTAGGATGTAGTGCCTTGCTGAAGCATTTGAATGGCTTAGAAGTGTAAAATGCATAGTTCACAACCCTAAGTCTTCACATGCACGTTCTTTTAAGGGTAGAGGGCTGACTGAAAGCATTGCCTTAGAGGAGGGGGAGTGAAAGAAAGTGAGACCAAGTGTTCTGCCTAGCTGCCTACAACTTTTGGCAGCGGATCAGACAAACAAGTTCAGCAGAAAGTCGATGTAATTTTATTGGACCACACTGTCTCAAGCAATTAGAAAAATATTTGTAAAACATCAGATGAGAAGGGGAAATGTGGAGCCCAATAATGCAAAACAATGTTTATAAGACAGCAATTGTGAAACTGGAAGAATAAACGTAATTACTCTATCAGCACCTCCAGTTCTGGAGATTACTTTGCTTAAAAGCAAAATGTTTTCTTGTTTCATTTAAAAGAATTCATAGTTTAAAAAGCTTTACAAATACACATGTATACTAAAAAAAAATGTTATATATAGATTTTTACTGTGGAATCATCACTGCTCATCTACAGAAAATTACATGCTACATGAATGCACTTTAGGTTCTGACATTCACATGCATATTTGGGCAAGGAATTCAAATCCATGGTTGAGCAAGAAGGATCATTTTTAGAACCACAGATTCTTTTTAGAAGAACAACAGATCATCCAATGTATGTGTAAGCTTCTCAGATAAATTAATACTGTGTGAGGCAAAACCTTCCCTTGTAATTATTATTTCCCCCCCTTTAAAAACTATGCTGAGAAAAATAGTTTTGACAACTTGCACAGTGCAAGCTTAGACGGACACACAACGGTAAAGATGACCGCATGCATTTCTTTTTAAGTTGCTGGCAAGTTCAGAATTTGTCTGCATCTTAAGTTGGGATATTTGTTCTTTTCTACCAAGTAGAAATATTTCATTTTCTGCCCCAATTAACATCATAAGACTTGTCACATTAACTGTTCTGTTAAAACTCCAGCTACTTAGGCATTAGCGCATGGAGAAGATTTATCTGTTAATTCTAGGATAACACAGTACTGACTGACTGTAGGCAGCTATCTGAGTAATAGGATTGGACAAAATGCAAGTATTACTATGTCCATTACAGGTTCTATCAAGATTAATGATGGTTGCTAATGAATCAGAAGATTCTGAGCTCCCTGGAATTCAGGTGTATTTGGCATATTGATGCAAAACTATCTTCAGCCTGCCATCTGTCTTTACCCTTTGTGCAAAATGACAAAGAATTCAATCAGTTGAAAGGATTGTTTTTTACCTGAATCTCAAAACAAAATGCAGTGTGACAAACGAGAGAAATTTAGGTAAGAAAAGGGTGTTCTGAGGAAAGATTCGTCATGCTGAGTGACAGAGGCAGGACTTCCACAAATTCAGGTGGCTTTCAAGCTAACAACATGGCAGCCCAGGCTCTGGAAGAATGCTGCTCTTCCTACACTGGGAAGAACTTTTAGGGTAGCAAACACAGGGATCCAAGAGTTGGAACTGCTAAAAGTTTCAATAGTTCATAGACTACTACAGTTACTCAGTTGCAACCTCAGCAAAAGCAGGAACAGGCCTTTAGAACACCAACCATCAAGTTTACCTTCCAGGCTCCATTCCAGTGCCAACATATTCAAATAAAATCCAGAGAGAACAGCCTGTGTTGCCCAAACAGCCTTCTTGTACCAAGCTGTACAGCAGTGATTTCTGGGCAGCAGTGCAAATTATCTACAGTATAACAGACTTTTCCCACAAGCACACTCACAATGAAAACAAGCTGTGAATTTCAGGATAAACCTAAGTCTAGAGAAAGCAGCTCTGTTTGAAGTTGTGTTTACAGTGAAACTTTGGCAGTCCCAAAAAACAGCTAAGCTCTGATTTCCATACATCTATATACTCTGCAATATATCTTGTGTGGACTAGAAATGAATCCTTTGCATTCCAGACGCATCAAAGGACGACTGCTGAAGAAGACTAAAACTTCTGTGAGTGATTGCTGGCCGTGTGTGAGTGTGTCTGTGTGTGTGACAGAGCTGTAGCCAGACAGGACATTAAATGTCCCAGCAGAGCTGTTGCTTACACACATCCTTTAGCATACTGTCAACATTGGAAAAGAATCTGCACTGGAAAATACTGAGAAAATACGTTTTTTGATGCGTGTTACGTAGTCAGCTGAGCTAAGGAGCAGCAATAGCACATGAATTAGCTGATATCCTGTGTTCACCCCAGCAGCATGGAAAAAACATGAAGACAAAAATGTGTAGAGAAAAGGAATTAGGCAGATAAATAAGATAGCAGAGAAGTTGTATGAATAGATTACATATGAGGTTTGCATGATTTTGAAGAAGTATGTCATATAAAAAAATTTCATTCTGAGAGAAGTACTTCAGCAGATCAATTTTCTACTGAATGTCTTCACTGACCACACAAGATTTTTTTTTTCAAGGATTAATGCTGAGCAAATACAGGGTAAAGAAACCCTTTGGAAGAAGTATTTACAAACAGCCATTTGAATAAAACCACAAAGTGCTTTAGGTGGTATTTGGTTTACCTCACCATTCACACTCTAAATAATGAAAATTACTTGCATTTGCAGAGAGAAGAAAATTTCTCCATTAATATTTTTGAGACTGTTACATAGAATTAAACACCCAATAATACCTTTAAAGTTTTGACTGGAAGTTACAGTTATATAACAGATAAGATGCCTATGACTACATTTATAAAGCACATCAGGAAAGACTGCAAGTTTGTGAATAGTGATGACTTTCTCACCTTCCACACGTGCAGGCTTACTACCTGTTGGGAGAGCAATGTAGCCTCACTGGAGCATTCAAAGAACAGTAATGGATATCCAGTGCTTTATTGTCTTGGCAAGGTTTCCCTCATTCCCAAAATCAAGGTCAAAGGCATTAAAAGAGCTACTGAAACACATTTGACAAGGCATCTTATGGCTATGGGACCCTCAACCTTACTGGTCTGATTCCTTGAACTGTGTGGTCCATAAATATACCTTTTCTATGCAGACATATTTTAAAATTAAGGATTCACAGATTTGGCATTTTTAACATTTCCTACACTGATTGTCCCATCCCAAGTTAAAGAAAAAGATCTTGCTGAAGTTTTTCAAGATGTCCTCCTCCTTAAAAAGCAACATTGTTTAATCAGAAATAACTATATTCTCAGGGAGTTCAAGAAAGGGAAAAATTAGACAAATCCATGGATAATGAATATATCAAAAGTTATATTACTTTTTTTTTAGGAACGGTATAAACTCATGTGAAATATGCTAGCACAAAAATATTTGAGGGTAGAAAGTTGTTTCTCAAACACATTAGATTTACTTGTGCAATTCTTTGCTATGCCCTGAATCAAATACTTGCTACATATACTTTACTAAAACTGTATTTGCATGGAAAACTCCAGTAGAGATGCAAAGCTGGGAGCCCTATGAATCAGATGACTGGGCAATAAGTATTAGAACCTCATCTCAAGCTAAATTCAAGGGGCTCATCTCTCTGAAATATGTAGGTTAAGCTCAGAAAATATGTTCTTCAACATGGCAATGAACTGCAAGACAATATGGAAATAGTCCAAAATATGAGTATCCTTTTCCTATTGTCACATAACTCTGTTTTCTTCTCACAGTAAAGAAGTGGGAACTAACAGAAATAATACCTTGATGGGGATGTTCTCTACATTATTCAAAAATTAGGTCATTCCACATGGAGTTCTAACATTGTCTTTGATTCAATTGTTTCAGCTGTCTTCAAACACAAATCAGCACTTTTCAATAGTTTTTCCTGTATCTCAAGAGATACCATGTACACCTACCCCAAGGCGGAGCATAAAAGGGGATGATATAGGGTGATCTTCCTCCTGATGTGGTCACCTAATGTGGCAGAATATGCACCATGACATGACCACAAACATCCTGCACTACAAGTTTCATTGTATTTCAAAATACCATTTCTGAAAACATTTCAAACAAATCCAGGACACATTTGGGAGAAAGTTTGTACTCTTTTCCCCCTTTCTCATCTTAATTGCCTTTACAAAAGCATCAACTACAATTGGCAATACATGAAAAGTAGAAATCTACAGTACAGTCAAAAAACTGAACTAGGAAAATGCTGTTTCAAAGCAAACTAGTCCAAATTACTGTAAAGACTTGTAGGTTAACTTCACCTAGAATAAGTTAGTAACCCTGAATTCCAGTTAATTCTAGCTGTTTAGGAATGAGGCAGTGAAACAACCCATGAACAAGAAAAATACACACAGTGGTTCTGCTGTGTGCACTACATAATCTGAAGCAGTAGGCAGCAATAGCAGCTTTATCTTGCAAGTTCCCACAGTCATTCCTTAAAGACAGTACGATAGAAAAGAAAATGTACAGATCATACTTTCACATTGAGAAAAGTAAATGGAGGAGGTTTTCATTTGGCCACATAGAGACACATTAGTTTAAACTCACAGAAAAAAAGGAAACTGAACAAAGCCATCTTTGTCTTGCTTCCTTGCATCAGTTGACAATCATGGTCCATCACAATCAGCTTACACTCAGGTATAATAAACAGTACTGAGGAGGTTATATTTTAATGTGAGAGATGTAATTTGCTGCTGGTGACAGGTTCAAACCATGCCTGTAAACCCATCATATAACACATCCTCTTTTAGTCCTACTTAGATTTAAAATAATAATACTGAAGGATAGGTTTTGGCTTTGGTACTCACGGCAGGCACTTCAAAAGGACGTAAAGGGAAATGGGATGAATTTGATTGACTCATCCAGAGGCCTTTCTGGGTGCATCCTAAAAACCAACTTAAAGAAAAGCATGTCCATGTTCCCAACACATAATGGTCCTCCATTACATTAGTGCATGTGTAGATGTGCATGGCTGTGTAGGAGACAGGGAAAAAGACACAGGAGGAGGAAACTTCTCACCCCATTAGGAACTGAGTGCTTCCAGAAGCTCTGCAAATCATAACAGCCATTTCCCTCCCTGCCCTGTCCCCAGGGTTCATCTAGTCCTTGCACCACCGTAAAAGCAGGAAAGCTGTAGAATCACACAACTCTTAGGATTTTTCTGTCGACATCTTGGGTTAAACAGACCTCTGGAGTGCTCCAATGCAAGCATTGCTACATTTGGATTTTATGTTCTTCTCTTTTCCTTACTGGAGAAAAAAAACCTGCTGCATCAAGCAAAGAAATTCCCACTTTGATGTATTTTCTTACAGTAAAGCACATAGCATTAGGAATTAACTGTCTCAAAACAATAAATTTAACAGATTTAGTGACTCTGAATAATAATTTACCTCATGCAAGTCTGGAGAAACCAGTTTTATTCCAAATATTTGCCCCAAAACCAAAACAAGCAAAGTCTTTGTAAAAATTAGTTGGTTTATTCCATAATTATTTTCCAGTTTCCTAACCCTAGCAATAACCAGACCAGATCTGAAAGGCCAGAATTTTTGCAAGATTGCCTTCCCACATGGTCTAGTCCCCCACCTCAGATTCTGAATGTCAGGGCAGTTTAGAAAAATGTTCATGATTTTAGGCACCTATGCAAGAGTGTTGCTTGTGTTATTGGGATGTAAGAAATTAATTGGAAGGACACACTTTTCCTTAGTGATAGAAGCAACTGATTGATTACATTATGTGCAATCTCCTATTCATGGAAACAGCAGAACACAGCATTCTACAGGCTGAGATAAAGAGTGTTTGTGTGTGTGTGGCTGAGGGGAAGGGGCACAGCAGGGGAGTAAAATACTGAGAATATCGGTGCACCAGATGAGATGTCAGTGGAATAGAAAGTCATCACAGGATAATGGTCTCCTGCTGCTAAATGAAGGCCAAGGCAAAACAGATGTTGACTCAGAGCAAAGAAGTTTATTTTTAAAGCACAAGACACTGATCCTGTCCTAGCAGTTACTCATCTAAACTGCCGGTAAAGTATCACTCATTACACTTGACAGATGTATTGAAGAAAAGCATTACTTATTCCATGATATTATTGACTTGTTATATTTTTTACTTAAAAAAAACCCCAACAAACTCCCTCCTTACCCTAGACTTACTGTTGTGTTCCACCAAGCAGAAAATAAACTACTAGTGAAAGTATAACCTTAGTGGAAAGTTGCACCCATCCTTCATGACTCTGCAACTTTCTGCAACTGAGGCTGGCTTACCAAGAGGCTTCAGGCCATTAAAAACTGAATTACCTATCAGTGCAACTGGCTGGCTGTAATTACCTCTTCTGTAAAAATCAATCAGTTGTCCTAATGTGCAGGAAGGAAAGGAGAATGTTTGAGTAAGGAACCCAATTTTTTGTTAAAGCAGACACTTCTATTTTTAAAGCTGGGTCAAGGCTAACAGTTCCAGATAGAAATCTTGGTTCCACTTAAATCAGTGGCAATATACCCATTGATCCACAGGGACTAATGATTTCATCATGTTTTAGTCTGAAAAATGGGTGTAGATGAAAAATGTCCGGTGTTAGAAACTCCTCTGTTGGCTGCCCATTGACGCACTAAAACTTTGCTGTTGGAAAATGACCTCCGTGAGGGATAGAGTATCTTCCCTCACTTGTTTATGGCCTTTGGAAAATCCTTTAATCCCCAATTTCTCCTTTGTTCATTATATGATCCCTTTTTTTTTTTTTTTTTTTTTTTTTTTTTTTTTTTTTTGTTACAGGATCTTCAGGGTAGGGACTGTTCTGGAGAGAAAATGCATGGGGAGAGGGCAAAATTCTCAGGCACTGATCTCAGCTATTGTCAGTGACACTGCTGTGCTAGAATATAATAAAAACATATCTGAAGCCTCACCCAGTATATGCTTCTCTGTTCACTGGCTTTCTGTTGAACACAAACAAATGAAAGGCCTTGACAGTCACATCCAAAATACTTCACAGATTCAGGTATGACCATTTGAAGAGTTATTTCAGCTCAAGTTAAGATTTTTCATCAAAACTACATTTGGAAGACAACTCCTTAACCAAGAGGACAAGAAACTTTCCCAGCATATTGTGAACAGCTATGTGTCAGAAGAGTCCTAATCTGGGAAAAAACATCATAACTGCAACTTAGTGCCTTCTTCTTCTGGGAGCCATTAGTAAATCCTTCTTTAGAGTCTCTATTTTAAAAAATCATGGGCATTTATGACCAGAGAAATCCTTAAAAACCAACAGAAACCAGGCTCCCAAGTCTTTCTGTTGCACTAAAGAACCAAGGTTACACATGATTTATTTTTTTTTATGTTGTTCAGGTGCTTCAGAATTTTTTAACTGTTCATCTCCCAATAACCTCTTGAGTATAATAGACAGCATTCCTAAATAATATGTGCATCTGTCAAACTCCTCTAACCAGTGCAATAAAAGTATCAGGCAAATCCCTTTAGTTTTGTTTTCTTGATGTATATTGATCACCTCTTTACTAAATTAAACATACTGTACTAAATTGAGCAGCTGTGCTATAATTTTCTAGTATATTCCCGTTGGTCAAAGGATTGGTCAAAGGATTGTAGTTCAAATGTTGACACAGAATATACGCTCTTACAAAAATCTGAGCTGCAAAAATCAATATTACATATAATTAACAATACAGACAAATATGTCAGTACTAGCTGAAAACACCCATACTGCAGTGATTGTAAATTGCAGCTCTAAGAAAAATAAAAGTCACCAATTCTCATAAAATAGTAACTATATCAGAGACCACAGCTTGTTTTGAAATACTAATCTGTTTGTACATTCTGGTCATCAAATGATGACTAAAACCAATGTGCTAGCTGATGAAGCTGCTAAACTCACCCCAGTTTCTCATTCTAGACGGAGCTTTCACATGTGTGAATTCAGGTTTGCCCAGCTGCCAAATGGGGATAATTATACTTTCTCTGCTCTTCCTAGCTTGTCGATATAGACTGATAACTCTGTTGGGCAGGAACCACCTCATTGGGCAGTTTATACCACACAGCACAAATGAAAAAGTCCTTTAAAATGCAATTTATTTTTTTAAGGACATTAAACTAAGTAATAGTTAACACAAATGAAGAATTTTAAATGTGTGTTCTTACTGGTAGTAGACTTCAGATGATATTTAAAACATAATATTTAAATGTTACTTAATTTAGTTTCTAATTAAACACCATAGTATAATGTAGTCAACTTTCAGAGCATAGGTAAAACGTGGAACATCCTTTTTAGAAGTGGTTCCAAATCCCCTTTGCTCTCTCCACTTCCATCGTATTTCCCTGTCCTTATGGATTTTTGGGGCTATGCCAAAGAAGACCAAATCCATAATCCACTATTCCTGTTCTCCCTGGTTATTCTATATGTCATTGTGCAGGTAACCAACATAGATGTGTAAGTATCAATGACTGAAAAAAGCAAGAGGGACAAAGGGATTTGGGGGTTAAAAATGCCTACTAGACTTAGATGTCACTGTCTGAGCTGCACAACAGAGCTAACTGGTTAGGCCATAATTCATCACGTGCATAATATTACAGGTAAAACATGAGACAAGATGATGGTCAATGAATTCACATATTGAGCATGGCTGACTGCAAGTAAGACCTTCTTTGAACAGACACAGAAGGGAAGGGGGGATATGTGCAGGAGCAGGAAAGCGACAGAGTGAGCACACACAGAGCCTCATTCAGGTGAGTCTGAGTGCTTGGTGGAAAGCCTGGTGCACGTGGATTTCACCATCTGGAAATGAAGCTGCTATGTGTTTACTGGAGTTCTCACAAAGAAGATTGATCATTTCCAGATTTCCCATTTTGTTGGGATAGACTAACATCTGGAGAAAAGAAATGCTGTGTTTGCTGTTGCAGAAATTTCTACTACTTGTAGGCATTTATTGAAGCCTGCAAAGGCCTGGGATATCAGAGATTCCAACTGCTGACCAAATCTTTGCACTTCCTAGACAGTGGAATTAGGCTCAGAAGATTTTGCCTGTTCTTGGTAAAATAGTTACTGAAAAACAGAAAGACAGGATGTAGCTCACTCAGAGAAGTTTCTATTAGACTTGACTGTCTCCCTTATAAAATTTCCCACCTTTGCTTTCACCAAAATAGGTTTCTGACAATAGCACTGATCTTACAAGACTCTTTATTAAGCAAGAATCATACTGCCATCAGTCTGCCAGATATTGCTGTTATCTCTTCTGAGTAATTGTCCAGAGTTCTGTATGACAACCATTCGTGAAATACGAATATTTAAAGAATTGAGTACATACTGAATATCACTGATACCATGAATTAACTACTCAGGTCTCGAAGTCTTTTTGGACAGAAGAGCAGGAACTAATAAAAATTACTGATTTGCATTTTTATTTAACCATTGATCAGCTTACTTATTTTGTAGAATATCTAACTTAAATACCAATCTCTCTGAGTATGAATCACAAGGACGCACTTTTCTGACAATCTCCCTTTGATAATTTTTTTTAGTATAATCTGAGATACTTCCTTGCACACAAATGAGAATCTGTGATGGTTTTGGACAAGCTTTATGACACACTATTGCTTTTCAAATAGTTATGAATTTTTTCTTTTAGATGGAAGACATTTCATATGAGAAAACATGGGCATTTGAGTTAGTATATGTATCAAAATAAACTGAAGCTATTTTAAAAGAAAATGGAATGTTACTTCTAAAAAAGAGAGAGCTTCTTATCTTCAGTCTGATTAGAAATTGCTCTGAAGAACTCGGGGGAAAAGAGATAGCTTTTATAAGCTCTAAATTACAGTTTGTTTGTACTCAGAAAAGTGATTTAGTACCGGTTTAACTTTAGGCACATGGTTAAATTCCATTGATTCCTATGGAAGTAAAGCAGATGTGCTTGGAGCTGGTCGCATGCTTAAATAGTGTTGAATTAGGGCCTTTATACTTTACAAGTTCAATATACCAAATGGTAATTAATCCTCACTGCACTGCTCAAGATATATGTCATTAAATGCAACTAGTGGGACTGGAGATTGCCTAATAACTCATGTATTTAATTTGTGCTACAAAATGTAGGCGCAGACATCCCAAGCTCTCTCATTTTTCTAGCACAGTACAACTGCAGATAGGAAGGAGGTGCTAAAGGTTAAAAAAAAAAAGAAAAAAAAAGTTTCTTGTCAGTAGAAGAACTTCAGTGAATGCTTCTATGTTTTTGAGCGCAGCCCATATTTCAATCATTGTTGGTGATATACTGAGAAATAGAAAATAAATACATGCAGTATGTAGGCCGAATGTATTCTATGTATTCTTAGTGGTCAAAACACGAGAGAGGAAGAATGATTGCGAAGAGAAGCAAATTTGATAACACACTATACAAACTAAAGTCTCACCACTGTGGAAATGTCTAAAACAACCAGACCCTGGAAAGAAAAACCTTCCAAACCTTTTAAAACAAGTAATTATGAATAACAGCTTGTGAAGCATTTAAATGAATCTTGCCATTACTCCACAATATAGGAGAGTAGGAGGGCACTTCCATCGTGTCACCCTGCCAAACAGTCCATATTTTTTAACATCAGAAAAGGCCTGCGTGAAAAGGAGGCTCTTTATATTTTAGGTAGCTTGTGGTAAGCATGGTTAAAAGGTCCAAACCAAAGACAACCAAGCTTTCACCAATCCTATAACAAGTTTTCAGGGTTGATTTCAATAACAAATATACATAGGCCTCCAACTAGATATTTCAGTTAGTTGACTTAATCAAGAACAGATTAAGCTTTATAATTCTAGTACAAGACATATCCAGACTTAAACCAATTCCATAAGAACATTTTCTGCAACACTTTAATAACACAACATTTCATTACTAGCCCTATATAACTTGCCTCCATTACCCACATAATTTACCTCCTTTACATCAGAATTTTGTCAGTCGTCAATACATCAATAGGTAACAGCCTTTCATTATTCATCAATACCAGAGGAAACATATATTCTTTGTAAAGAGAAGAATCTGCCTGAAATGGCTGGGACATCTGACTTTCTTCTCTCTCCCCAGTTATTTTAAGAATGGATTTGAAAAAAAAATAATGGAGAATATTTTAAAATTAATAATTCAGTTTGATTAAAAGTTTTGTTCCCATTCCCTCCCCCCCAAATAGTATTAACAAACATGAGGTTTCTGAAGAAAATTCCAGCATCCAGCTTTATTTACTTTGAAAAGCAAAAATCTGATGTGGAACAAAGCATTCATTAGAAACAAGACATCATGGGGAGCTGGACTGTTTTCACCTCACACTCTAGAAGTTTCTTTAAAGATGTGCTGCCTAAATTCATGTTTTGTACACTGCTGCTGTCCTACATCCTTCTGACAAAACACCCTCCATGATATTTGCTTTTAACAGGTAGTACATGGTGGGTGTGGGGGGGAGAAGTTTAAAAAAAAGCCTTCCCTAGGAATCTCCAGTGCCAATATTGGAAAATGTGACTATAGACAAGAAATGTGTTGTCTTATTTTTATGTCGTGGTGTAAACTGGGGTAAAAGATTTCCCAGTGCCAGCGGGCTGGATCATTGGAATAAACACAGTGGTCAGTGGCTTGAACCTCCTGTGGCCAAGTGTGTCATTAAAACCTGGTGGTCCCTGTGTAAGGTGAAACCATGGCCATATAAACACACACACGCCATTTCCCACACATCCCAAGGAATGCTAGAACCTCCTACTTCCCCACGGAGTGATGCTGTTTTGTGGGCAGTGGAACCCGGGAAGCAAACGTAACAGGCTGCCTTTTGCTCCCCTTTAAAATTCAATCACTCCCCAGGAATACTTCTGTGGTAGTGCAAATAACCAAATAAAGCATCAAAGATCACCTCCCCAACAAAAATGACTGATCAAACTGAATCATACTGAAAAAAAAAAATTCTCTCCAAAGCATCTTTCTGGATAAACACTCTTCCAACAAAGAAACAGAACATTCAATATGAGACTCGTACCATTAACCCACAGAAACTTTTTGTGCTCCTAATGTTAACTGTTACTTGGGAACAAGACCAGAACACTCACACTGTCATAGGATCAAGACCAGGTTTAATCTAAGAGTAGTGCACATCCTCCTAAAACACTTTCTAAAACACAGAAATAGCAATGTACTATGCAACAAAACAGAAAGCTGAGGCAGCCCTAAGTAATCATTTCCAAAGGAAACCTAAGCTGAATTTTTAAACTGGCTAGCTGCTTGGTTATCACTGCCTTCACCTCCAAGATGTCACTCAACAGGTATTATCAAATCAAGGATCATAGTCAAGAAGCTTTTTGTAGATGGGGCACGGCTGAGGTCTAGAAAAGGGATTTCAGTCTTGCCAGGAACGGACAGAATACTAAAAAAGGCAAGAAATAATCAAGAAAAGGAAATCAAACCAGCAGAAACTACAAAGAAGAAGAGTAGCATGGAAATAAAGATAGACCTACATCAGAAGAGCTGTAGGAAGAGAGTTCCACACACACTTTATCAGTTCTTGGTACACACAGACCTGGTCCCAACAGATCCAGAGAAATCTATTTTCATATTTAGAGTGAAAAAAGATCGGGCATCACCCCAATGGCAACTTTCAGGTGACTTCCCTAGTGTTTATGAGGGCTGCCCTGGCTGGGAAGCAGTTTTGCTCAGAAGAGCCTTTAATTCCACTCTGAATTCTGCCATGCAGTACCTCAAACCTGGTCTGATATGCTGCCTGCAGGATTATGCAGTTTATTTAAGATAATAATTTTGTATGTGGTCCATTTAGAAGCATTAATTGCAGCAAAAGTGTGTCTTCCTTTGGTTCTCCAGCAAGCCCAAAAGTGGCAGAGTTATCCAAAATGTATTTGTGTGCTGATATATTTTAAGAATATTAATTATTTCTTTTAGAATAGCTCTTTGTTCTAACTTTCCTAATTTGGAATGGTCTTTTTTTTAATGCTTTAAAGCCAAATGCTGTCGTAAGGCCCAAAATAATGTCAATTATGTATTTTAGAAGCTACAGTGAATGCAAAGTCCACACTTAGGTTTTGATTAGCTCCATTCTATGCTATATATCAGAACAAAAACTCTTGCAAACATTAGCCTTATTGTATTGTAGGACCTATGCATAATTACTTCAAAACACACAGAAAGTGGCACACAGCAAAACAACGAATAAAATATGAAGAAAAAAAAATCAAGAGAAGTTTTAGATACTGGAAACAAAGCACTTTCTGTAGGACTAGCTTCTTTTAAATCCAACATATTTATAAGGGTACCCTGCTAAAAAAAAAAAAAAAAAAAAAAAAAAAAAAAAAAAAAAAGCTGTATATAAACTAGATAGCATACATAGCTGCTCTGTTTAGAAAACAGCAAAGTACCATGTAAAAAAGTCTCTGTTTAGTCAGCCCACCCACTATGAAAGAGAAAAAAAAAAGAAAAAAACTGACATTTAGAAAACAGGATATACTGAACAGTTTTCACAATTGTGCCCAGCAAATCTCATAGAGCTTTTTGTGTAAATTCTACAGCATGGACCCAATCCTGCAAGTTACCACGTACTGACTGGGAAATGAAAGCTATCAAGGATAAAAGTTAAAATAGGCTGAGAAGCCCAACCTTCCTTTACAGCATGGCATTTAAAGAAACCACTAGTTAGCAGGGAAATAGGAAATCAGACAGTAAGTGTGAGGCAAATGTCTAAACAGCCTCACCTTTTGGAAAAGTGATTTTTTCAGTCCTACTATAGATATGACAAAATATTGCCCCTGACAGACCAAATGAGAGCTGAAAAGCCCCCTGCAAGCCCCCAAAAAAGTACATATAAACATGAGAAGAAAACCCAAATACTGTTAGATAAAATTTTCAGAGCACAGATTTGCCTGTGTGTTTGGAAAAAACGCTAAACACAACGAGAACCAGATGCTAGTTGGAGCCATCAAGCTTAATGCAAAGCAACTAATGCACAGAATTATCATGCAGGTCACTTTGGACACTCCTGTCACTGCCTGTGCAGGGGCAGCCTGTGTGACACTGCTTGAGGCAGTCTGGGTGTGCTCTGTGTGTGATGTCAGCTGTCAAACACTGCAGAGAATTATGTGTGTTTTGGTGTGGTGGTGTGAAATCTCCTGAGTGCAGGTACAGGTGGGTGACATTCAACCTCTGAAACCACATCAATACAGTTTCAGTCCTTCAGGTTTCAGACTTTCAGCAGTCATGAAGACTGTATTTACACAGACACACATGCAGGGGTGTGTATATATATGTGTATATATATATATATATACACACATGCATTTCTAGTTGAAAATACTGCAGCAGAGGGCACATTTATTGTGGGTAAACAGTATAATAAGGAAATGTCTTTCTTTACTGTGTTACTTGTTCTTAAGGACCAAGCCTACCTTTGTCTCTGCTTCTGGCTTGCCTGTCTCCCTCCCTGAAACCCAGCAGGTCTTTTCCATCTCCCTCAGACCTATGAATGATAAAGAGCATAGGCAACAGATAAGGAACAACTTTAAACACTGCAGAAACATAAACAGAACTTTAACTGCAAGCTGAGTGATTAAAAAAAAAAAAAAGCACACAGCTCAACAGAGCCATCCTATATTAAAAATTCCAACACAGAATTCCTGCAAAAGGCAAAATCCATTGCCAAGGAGTCTCCCCTTGAGTATTCACTGAACCTTACTAAGTAGGCAGCGGTTGAAGGGGATTCCATCGGGGCACTCACAAAATCAGCCCTTGTACAGATTTGTGTCAGCACTGCATCTCAGGAACAGAGTGGTCTCAGAACCAGTGGCACACTGTCAACCCGATGGCAGGCCAAGCAATTCAGCTCCTGACAGGTTAAAAAAGTGCTCATTGTCTGAGCAGCAAGTCAATGCAAGCCAGGAAAAACTTTCAGAGATTAGACCAGTGGCTAAACTTTAAGGAACAGAGGAAGTTATGCTGAGGAATCCACTGCTTTTTTTCTTCTTTCCTCCTTCCTGCCAAGGAAAAGGTTGGAGCTGCAGTGCAGGCTGGCAAGGAAAGCAAGAAAATGAAGGAAGCTTTCCTTTAGCTCCTTCTTATTCAATATTATAGTACATTCTCTCAGCCAGTTTCCTTGAATATTGCTGAAAGATAAGGAATTACTCTAAAAGCAAATGTTTTCCCAGCGGTCAAGGGTTTAACTCTTTCAAAACCACTAACTGCAGGGTCATCCCTAGGAGTAAGTCATGAGAGGTACTTTCAGTAAGAATGTGTTTGCTAAGCTGTAAATCGCCCTATTTTGGGGAATCCTAATTTCAAAATAAAGTCTCAATAAAGATGAAAGGACTATATCCACAATTTTCATTAGTGTCTCCAAATTTGAAAAGCATTTCATGTTTCTCTTGTTCAGTGGATGGACAGTTAGATCCTGTATCTCCCACCCAACCAGACAGCGAGATGCTTTACCAGTGACTGAGATCTATTAAAGGCTTTAAGCTGTAAAATGCTGCTAAATTATATGAACATTTCAGATGCATGAGCTATTGATTACACAACAAAATATCACAGAAGAGTTTAGAACAGTTAAAAACAGGAATTCATTAATGTAGAGTTCAAACAAGTCTATCACTTTTTGCATCCACCTGACCTAGAAGAAGCAATGGTTCTTCCATGAAAAAATTATTGAAAATCTTCAGAACTTTCATTATTTAAGTTTCTTCGGCTGATTTTTTAATCATACTGGAGGATATGCACATTTGGAGTTGATCTAAATGTGGAAGAACTGATTGCAAACAAAACTTATCCAAGTATCACTGAATAATGATATACAGGAAGAGAAGATAAGCAGATGAATACATCCTTGTCTTTTCCTGCACACCTGAGGAAAGCTTTGGTTGCTTTTTAGCTATTGGAAAATCCCAGGTATGGAAAAGTGTTAAATTTATGTCCCTGTCCACATCATTCACATGTTTTTTAGGCTCATGAAGAATTCTTTGGCAAAATCAGAAGGAAGAGATAAGTTCTGTTCTTTGCCTCTGTCATATCTAGGACTACTATAGAAAGGCTTATAGAATTACATGTTTCTTTTGCCTACTCTTCCAAATTTTATGGCTATTCCCTGCCTCTCTCTAAGCTCCACTGGGGCATTTGTGAGCCAAATTGAAAGGAATATGCAACTGTACTTGTACATATTGAATTAAATGGCACAGTAATTGGGGTCTGGCAACTGGACTGATCAGCATGGGTGACAGCAGGGGACATATGTCAGAAACCCTACATTAACCTAAAACAGTGCCTCCAGAATGCCTTGCACAAAGCCAGGTAAAGGTGCAATACCATTATCAATGAAAAGCGAAGGAGAATCTGTGCACTCCGAAACCTGATAAAGTCTCAGGAAATGTAAGGACTACCATTCTGTATCTTTGTTAAATGCAGCCTTAAAAATATTTACTAAATGACTAACCACGAGACTAAACAAAAGCATTACCACCATTGTAAATCAAGATCAAGGCAGTTTCATGCCAGGCAGGGAGGCAGCTGATAATTTAAGAAGAGTGCTACAGATATTATGAGAGGTGAGAGATGATGACGATCCCATTGCTGCTTTTTCTTGAGATGCTGAAAATGTATTTAATAGGGTAGGATCAAATGCTGATATCTACAATACTCCTCCAGCAAGTTTTGTTTTGGATTAAAACTCAGAAACCTAATTAAAACAATTTACTTTCACCCATTAGCCTTAATCCTTATGAATGGCTTACTGTCTTCTCTGGTTATTTTACCAAGAGGCACTTGAAAATGATGTCCTGCCTCTCCTCTCCTACTTTGCACTTGACCTTGAACCTTTGGCCATCTTCTGCATGTTTGTTCTGAAAAAGTATTCAGCATCCAGAAACAACTGGTATGTGTAGGTGACACCCATACAGTTAGTAAATGACATTTTCAAAGAACAACAAAAATTTTGAGTGCACTGGTGTATCAGAGACATAATATCTAAAATATCTAATATCTAAAATTTTGTCTATAGAGTAATTCTCATCAACATTAACTAGTGTTATGATTTTTGCTTGTTTAGTGTTTTTTTAAAAAATAAGTAGATTCCTAACATTTTAAAAACATGGATTACTTCTCTAAGTAAGAATCAGGCCTATTATAATTCAATAGTTCAAAGAAACATAGCTCTGCCAACTGCAGAATGAAGTTCCTAATTCTAAGCATTTACCTTTCAATCTTTGATAATTTTGCTGACGTGTAAAAAACTTACAAGTAAATTTGGAACTCAAACAAAAGAGGAAAAACACAGTAAATTATAAAAGCACAGAATAAAAGGTTTCAAAACAGAGAACATCTGAACTGTAGCCTTTCAAAAAAACTGTTAGCATTAGGAAGCTCATATGGAGACCTAGTTCCTCTCCACTGGCAAGCAATACAGAGTCCCTCCAGTAGCTCTAAAGAAATAAAATATACTGAGAGGAGAAGAAATTCATACCCCTGGCAGGTATATGAAATGTTCTTTCTTTAACTGACTTACCCAACTTCCTACTCTACCATGGAAGAAAACATCCGTCTTTAAAGAGGCTTCCAACTAAATCCATGGTATCACAGTTACAAACATGAAGTGGAGAAAGAGAACAGGAGTCAGGTTGTCCGATATAACTCAAACTTGCATGACCCACGGATTCCTTAAGGGAGGGTTGCAAGTCTTCTTCCAATGCAAATTCTGCTCATTCTAAAGAATAAAAAAATTAAAGGCTTTGTCATGCCAATGCAATGCTATTTCAAAAGACAATCTTCTATCTGTCACAAATCTCAGCATATATTTGTGAAAGGGCTTTCCTGACAACTTAATTTCACCTGCTTGCAGCAGAAAATACAGTTTGGATTATGAAAAAGCAACTTTCCAGTGTTGCTTTTTTGGGTTTTTTTAGCAGCGACATTCAGGTTGTTTTTTGTCAAAGCTCCTGGCAGGCTTTCAAATTCTACAAAGTGAGTACCCACTAAATCTCACCTAGGAACAAGCAAAAGGTACAGCTGACTGGGCTTTATGACTCACTTGACAGCTCTGTGTGTGTCAGCTGTGAGCAGCTTTGGAAAGATCAGTAATCCATGTACAGTAAGTAGCATTTCCAGCTTTTCAGAAAAACAAGACTCACTCTTTGGGAAAACTGAGAAAACCAGATGTTGTTGAAAGAAATGTCCTTGAAAAATCTAAAATCACAGAGAAAGCTAAATAAAAAACTAACCAAAAATATTACTGCTTCATACTTTCTTCATTATGAAGAGCTTTTATACCTTTTCACCATTCTGGAAAGACCAGCTTTGCCAGATGTGTTTTTTGCCCTTCCAAGCCCTCACTGCTCCTCAGCCCATCAACCATCAGCTTGGCAGGATGCACATTGTTCACTTGCATTTCTTTCTGCCATTTCTCAGTTTTTAAACCGCTTTATAAAATCCTACCTTGCTTGACTTATTTTTCTTTCTGTGCTAGAAAAAACACCCAGCTAAAAAAAAAGAGCACAAGTAAGTCTCCAGTTAAAAGCCACAGAATTCCTGAGGTTGGAAGGGATCTCCGGAGGACTTCCTGCTCAAGCAGGATCACCTAGAGCAGGTTGCCCAGGACCATGTCTAGTTGGGTTTTTAGGTATATCCAAGGGCAGAGACTCCATNAATGTGTGTGTCTGAGGCAGCTGGACTGGCATTGACCTTCTTTGCAGAAAAAAAATAATAAAAAAAAAACAACAAAAAACCAAAAACCAAAAAATAAGCAGAAAAACATTCAACCCTCTCAACCCTGAACAATTAACTCCCTCAAACTGAAAAAACCCCCAAAAAACACACCACTATTTCAAAAGCAGATGATATAATATTTCTTCCACTCAAAAAGGAAAAGAAAAAAAATTACAAACTCTGAGTGACTAAGCCTATGTAAATATGAGTACCTAGGTGCCTGTATATATGCTAGTTTCTCCTACGTTTATTAAAGTATTTTAATGGGAAATGGTCCATTCAGATAGAGTAATTTATTCCCAGTGCTGTCCTAGGGCAGAACAAGCATATGTATCAGTACACATTTCAACATAGAAAGCAGATTAAAAAACAGCTGTACACCATATTTTCTTGAGAACAGAAACTAAATTCTGCCCAGCTGAAATATAATATATTTAGTCTAATAACTTACTCTATCCAACGTATGAATTTATTACCATACACCTTAATTTTCAAATATTTTTGTCAGGATTGGGAACAGAGATTATTTGATAACACACCAAGTGGAATGCATACAATACTGTATGTAGAAACTGAGTTGATACATTACATTTTGAACAAAAGGATGAGCACAGTTTATGCTTGACACATTTTACTGAAGCATAGGGAAAAAAAGTGAAATAGGTGAAATGCTGCTCTTAAAAAAGCATGCCATTGTTTTCTTCAGTTTTTAGACAGAGAAGATGACATTTTAAAGTCTCAGCTGACAGTTTGCCATCAAAGCTGTAAACCCAAGGTTTGTATTTATTGAGCACAACATCAACTTCTGTTCCTTAAAATCTTTACTGCTTTGGTAGCTGTCCTCCTCCACCTTCCTGAATGTCCTGAAATACGTGACTTTCCTGTGCTTTGAACAGGTTTGAATTTAGAAGATCTGAGAAAGATCACATTTCCTCAGTAGTGTCATTTCAGGGAGCTTGGCTGGAAGCTTTTCAAAAGAGAAGAGAAGGTACCCAATTCCCACTGATTTTCCATGACTCATATTCTTAGGAAAACCTCACTTCTTCCCCGTACTTTCTTGCAATGACAATTTTATATACTCTGACTCTCTTCTTTACCTACTGCTGCAGATAGTCCTTGTTATTCGAACACCCACACTGATCGTCTGTGACTATTTGTGTCCAAAGATTATAATAAATTTCACCTGTTCAATTCTCTGACACTTGTTGTTGCCAAAAGGTTCAAATCTCTTTTCAGCCAGTGATAATATTGGTGTCAGCTGCTGGGTCCTTTCCTTCGTGGACTTTTGCCCATTTAAACTAATGGTGTCTTATTTGTTTTATGATTGTTTTTTTTCTAGTAGCTGCCCTTCTGTGAAGCCTTCTCTTGGCTATGTAAGTCATACACCAATCTGGAGGACACCTGCTTTTTAGTACTTGCTGCCAGACCTATTTGAAAAGTCAAATCTCCACTAAGCACATCAAACACTCCGGTCTCACTAGATCAGAAACACTGTGAGTTGTTTAAGAATGTGGCTTGACATTATACATAATCTGGTCTAGCTGCAGGTGGCTGCCAAAAGGGGAAATCCTGCTCCCCCTGCCCCCAACCCGTGAGCTGAATGCTCTCTCCCTCTCTCCAGTTCCATGTGGAAGCAAAGATCCCAAGGGCCCTGGCTGAATCAGTTCAGTGAGCTGCTCCAATGGAACAATCCTGTCTTCCCCCACCGAGAAATGAGTGATGCTGGATGAGCTGACACCCTGGCAGCAGCACGACCTGCTAGACCTGATGTAAGGGAGAATAAACTCCTGGACAGGAGTGAAAGATACAGGAGCACCTTCTGGCAAAGAAAGAGGGTATTGATTAGGAAGATCAATGCAATAGACAATGTTCTGAGGTTCAAAACTTCATCCCACTACAGTATTCTTAGAGTAAGGGCTCAGTAGCTTCAAGATGAATTCTCAGAACACTTTTTCACAAGACTATTTGTAACTACTTCTCACAGATAGAGTTTTAGTCTTATGTATTGTAGAATAGTCTCAAAAGGACAGATAGTGGAAATGAAGTGATCATCCTGTTCTGAGACTGCAGAATACATCTGACAAATTGCCATAGGGGAGATAAATGTCTGCATATAAAAAGGAAGATGAAGGCAATGAACAGAAAATATATTAAAAAGGCAAAGAAAAAAAAAAAGCAGTAAGTTATGTGAGAAAATTATAGTGTCAGGGTCTGCATCTAGCATTTCCCAATGAAAACAACTGATTCTAGATTTGGAAGAATTAATTCTAAATTAGGCGAAAAATCCATAGAATAGCTTTCATAGTGACTTTCATCCAAAGATCTGAAATTATTTGGGAAGTGGGAAGTAATTAGGCTGCACAGATCACTTGTATGTTTAGGGAATATTCATACACACATTCCAATGAGAAGAGATTAAACATCAACCAGAATGTGACACTCTCAAGAATATTCTATGAGAGAACCAAAAATCAAACTCAAATCATTTGTCTCCAGAAGGCCTACATAAATCCAAGCAATTATAGGATAGACAATAATGTCCACATGACTAAATACGTCAGCACATTGATTGGTGAAGGGCAAAAGTCCCAATTCTGTAGAAGGCATTCTCTGAAACAATGATATCACTGACTTACATGTTACATATTATTAATTCTAGTTTGGTCCAACAAGATGCATATAATAATCTGTGCTACAGCAAAATTGTTCACCAAACCACTGTATGATATTAATAGAGCAGCTCCATGGAGAAGGAAAGCAAGCCTCAAGGACAAAGAAACAGGCTAGAGCCCTGGTTGTTATTATAATAACTTAACCATAATTGCCACTCTAAAACTGTATCAGAAATTCCAGCAAGCAAAGGCATCTTAGCTTAGCTTTCAGCGACAGGGAAGTCAATGCTCCCATAAACTAAAAGATCAAAATCATTCAGATCTTATGACTAGCTAATAGAGAATCATGAGAAAACTCTGCCCTTTGACTCAAGAGCAAAACCAAGCTCTATGGGAAATGATGCTCATAGAACGGGAACCAAAGTGAACACACTGAGGAAGCACATTATGATTTTCTCTACTCCAAGTGAAGGTTCCAGTGCAGTCTTGACAAAACTGAAAAATGGTTGACAAGATTTAAGTATAATGCATATCTCAAATGAGGAGAGATGCAACCCCCAAGTGGCATCTGGTAGTAATACTTTACTGTAGCAAATACAGTAACAATAATAATAATTTACATTGCTATATACTCCCCTTCAAGGCATCTGAAACTAGCTACTGTCAGAAAACAGATGTAGGATTAAATGGCACATGTCCAGTATAGATGGATTATTCCTGATTCCTGATTGCTACATTTACATGACGGGAAAGAAAAAAAAAGCAACAAACCACCACCACCACCACCACTAAATAAATAAATAAACAAACAAACAAATAAAATTATGAGAAATGTATTTTAACTTTTTAACTGCAATATTTATGTGAGTACAGACAGACCCCAGTAATTTATACTAGGAGCTCATTATCAAAAGCCTAAATTGCACAGAACAGGGAAGTTAAGTTTGCAGATCAGCTACAACTTCTCTGAGTTGGTCTTTAGCTTGACTTAAGTGAGAATATCCCAAGAGCTGCTCTAGCTTTTACCTGCTGACAATCACTTCAGAAATCACTGTCAAGAATTTCAGAATTCAAATAACTTCTCCACGCCCTTCATGCTTCAGTCACAGAAAGCAGGTGCAGTCATGATAATCTGGAAAATATTTTCCTCAGAAAAAAATGCTCCCAAGGAAGGATCTAAAGCTACAGAATGTGTAATCACTTTGTGTGGCTGAAGCAGTTCTTAGTGACACGAGTCACTATGGGACTTTCCAGGGAAAAAGAAACCTACTGAAGAGAAAATTGTTGCTTTCAGTCAAAAAAGCTCAGAGTCAAGTTTACTTGCAATGCAGAACTCCTGGAGTACTAACACAATCCTCATAAGTCAAAAAAAAAGAAGAGGCTGTCTTCACAGGAGAGAGAAAAACATCCCAAGTCTGTACCATTTGATTTATACTTGCAAAGGAAAGTTGAGCCAGTTCTATGTGTAAACAGGAGTTGAGCTGATGTGTTGCTTTTCTCCTCTTCCATTCTGGGAAATGACTGTGGGTGATCCCTCTTCTTTCTTTACCTCCCACTGTCTCTTCCTCCTCCACCAGAAAAAGAAATTAAAGAAAAAAAAAGGAGAAAAATATCTGTTTGCCAGTAGCCAGTGTGAATACCAGCTGAAACACCTGCACACCAGACACATCCAGCTGTCCCTCTGCCCTGCCTCTTGCTGACAAGGCATCTGTGCTGCACACCACACGCACCAGTTTGCTTGCTGTAGGTAAGGAGACTTTTAGGATTATTATTCCCACTGCTCTTGTACAGTTCTCCTTACCATCCCCCATAGCCTGCAGAGGGGAACTTCTCCACAATGTACAGCAGCCCTGCAAATGCACTCAGTATAACCCAAAGCCATGTCTTTTCAAATTCTCTTATGGTACAATCACCACATCATTCTAGTCTTGGGTTACAGGGCAGCATGAAGTCAGAGCCCTCCTCTAGGCAGGAAATACAAACGTTTGTAAGGTTAAAACCAGGCCTAATCCTCTACTGCAGAACCCCCTCACTCCATTTTCACAAACTGCTGTGCTTAGATAACAGCATCACTGCTCATTTCTTCACATTTTTTGTTCCTGGTTGTGCAAGAATCAGGAATAAACTACGCACAGCAGGAAGTTTTCCACCTTGAGAATTCGACCCTTATTTCACACATCCCAGAAAACTGGACAGGAAGGATAAACTTCCAACCAGAGTCAAGCAAAAATTTCAAACCTCTGTGCCTTAAGACTATGAAACAGAACTTTATGAATAACTTCTTTCAGTTCCTGTCTAAAGGGAAAAAAAAAGATTTTTAAACCCTGTTTCAGTTTAACAAGTAATTTTCAGGGGTTTCATCTGACAAGATACAAATGACATTTTGGAATTCATTAAAACAGAAGAACTGCTATACACACAGGAAAGATTGTTTCAAAATGCAAAACCAAAATATATTCTTTTAAAAGCACAATAGTAATATATCTAGACTTTTTCACCTAAGTATTTTTCACCAAATAATTCACCATATTTTCCTACGTATATAATCTTTTAAGTGATGTCCACACTTTACTTCCTCCAAAAAGAAATATTGCATAACATTTTTTCCCCCAGTAATATTTATAAGTAAAAATGGCCTCAATTTAAAAACTGCTAAACACTTGCAGTACTCTTTCACTTAAGTGACTTCTGTTTTGTGGGTTCTCAGCATTTACAGAAACTGATGCCCGTGGCAGACATACAATTTAGAATCTTAACATTTGTCATCTAGATTTTAAAATTTTGGTTACAAGTCAAAAATCTACCAGACTGCAAGATAAAATGCAGAGATAGACATTAAGTATTTTTATTTACACAAAATATGTTAAATTCTAATTCTTCACATTTTCCAAAACTTAGTGACAAAAATTGGCCACTTTTACCCTGTTAGATATTTGATACTAAAAGAATATAGCATAACTATAGTTATACCATAGTTATTCTATACTTTTAGTATAGAATATACTAAAAGTATAACATTTTATACTTGATTTTTAAATTTTCTGTCTCTACATGTTTCAAAAACTTCATTAAATACTAGCAACAAATCTTGCTTTTATTATACTGAAGTTATTGTTGCTGGAACTGACCAACATCAAACTGTGGAAGGGCAGCATGAATCTGGAATATCAGTTCCTAGCTCTGTATTTTTTGCCCTCATTCTCTTGAATTGTTGAATTAGTTGTTAAGAGGAGTGCTCACCATTTTCAGATAACAAAGAACATTTTTCAGAAAACAAACAAACAAACAAAACCACTAGCAAAGTGTTTGTGATTAATTTTTAATGCTCCACTGGGTTTCATACATAGCACGAAGTGCTGGGAAAGCAGAACTTCTGAATGCTTTTTAAAGACTACAAAGCACTTTACAATTTTTTCTCTCAATACAGGTAGTGGTGATGGGTTTGTTTTTTAATGCATCCATGTGAAGACAGTTAGCTGTCAGTATTTAACCTGCCCTTAAAAGTCAACATAATCAAGTAAACCTAGTGGCAGTGTTACCATAATAAAACAGATGATTTCAGTTTCTTCCCAATGAAGAATTTGTGGTTTTGCAGTTCTCTTGAGCAAAGACAAGGGCAGACCCCTAATTCAGCCCACAGTTTCATCCTTTTAAACAGAGTACTATACTGTAGCTGGTGTCCAGCAATGATGCTCAAATGTTGTCCAAAACTGTTTTCCTCTGCAGTTCTAAGCAATACCTGAAGAAAAATATTGTTAGAAAGTCACGTTAACATGAAGAAAAGTAGGAGATGGGAAAATGTAAACAATAAGCCTGGTAAAACTCCTGAACAAACCAGTACATTCTGAATTGCTCTTTGGTAACTGATGAAAAAAAGTGTTATGAGGCAAATCCTTCACTGGGTCACTCACTGGGGAGACTGGTAAAAATAAATTGCACAGCTTTAATTTTCCTAGCAGCTTCCATGCTATTCTTTGAAACTGAGTAAGAAACCCTTGGCCTAATCCCAAGAGCCAATCTATAGTAAATAGTGCACACTTAATGCCTAAGTTCCTTTTTAGCACCATTCAGACAGTGACTTCAGCCACACAGCTTAGTCATAGCAGACATTTTTGTGGTGAAAGCATTAAACCCACATGCAGCTCTCTTTCTGTGGCCACTGGGGGTCATGCTCCTTTCCCATTAGCTGAATAAATCATAAAGTCTGCACAGACCACACAAGAAGCAAGGCTAGCAAGCCACAGGCAGTGCCTACAGCCTGCTTTTTCTTTTCAGAATTAAAAAAAAAAGGGGAAAGAAAAGAAAAACAGGAGAGAAACACAGCAAAACAGCCTAGCTTTAAGAAATTATTTGCTTTTTTTTTTTAATTTGATCTCTTTGAAGTCCACAGAGATCTGTTTGTTTGTTTGTCTTTTAACCCAAGCAGCTATAGCAAAGAAGAAAAGCAGACAAAAATAAAAAGCGTGGCATGCAATTCCTTTGTCCTATGTTGCAACAGCAGAAGGTAAAAAAATCCTGCTGGTCTGTTAAATAATAGAGGCTGTCATACAATATAGAACCTCATCAGATACCCAGAGAAATCAAAATAGATGTTGATAAATAATATACAATATAGGACTGAACAAGGAATCAGAATAGTGCACAATACTTTTCACATCAAAAGATTTATTCTGCCAATGAAAATAACAGTAACTGAGCAAGGTCTGGAAGTCTAGAGGTTGGTTCAAGTTCCCATCAATCAGAAAACAAGATAAGAAGGAATTTTAAACATAGCCATTAGCATGCAACTAATGAACATGGGGAAGATATGCACAGCTCATTATGCTAAGGAGTATTTCTTTAAAACGTACCAAACCCCAAAATACTTTAAAAAGTGCACTGAACTTTAGCAGGACTTTACATAAGAGCTTGATTGGCAACTGGAACATGCCCTGCTTCTCAAAGCCCCCAGTGGGGCGGGCAGGGGGAGCAGCTGGGAGGGCAGCTTTTCAAACCAGGTTCTGTTCCATGATCCCGTCCAGATCATTTGGACATGCAGTGCTTAGAAAATAACATTTACATGCTTCACTGTCTACATGCTGAAAAACTGTGCTGAGCAGGGAGGACAGCTGAATCAGGGATTGCTGGGTCTATTTGCACACTGTCAGCTGAACCTTTGTTGCCTATGCTATTTTAGGTTGGCATTTTTGGTACAATCTAGCGTATTTTTAAGCACAATTAAAAAACCAACAAAAAACTACCAGTGAAGAAAAATGTGAAAAACAAACACAAAAAGCTGAAGGACAGCAGGAGAAGAAAAAAAAAAAAAGTAAGCGAGGGTCAGATAGGCTTAGAGCAGAGTTTAGAAAGCTCTTTCAATCAGCTCTACCAGTAATCCTATATCCTTACCTGCAATATAACTTACTCTTTAGCTATTATAGTCCTCCTGAGCAAAGACAGATAATCATGTTGAATTGTGACAAATTATACGGTGGTTTTGAGATGTGAGCAAGCACTCACAGGGGAGCAGGGCAAGACCACTTAAATCCATTTCATTTGTGACTTAATATTGTGGGTTAAAACTTATGTGACCTTTGCCAAAGACGTCTCATATATGTGCAGGAGAAAAATCAAATCCCAAGTCTCAAAAGATTCCTTGCAATAAGATATACAGTTTCTGACAGGTCACCCAAGGCACGACCTGAATTTTATCATGGAATTCTTAGTGACGGATTAAGTACCACTTTAAACAGAATAACAATAAATAAAAATCCCTCTGTGGAAAAATGTAGATCTGTGTAAAATTTAAGATTTCAGTCATTCCGGTGGAACTGCCGGTTTTTAACATCTTTATACGTGTGCTTTCCCCACCAGCAAAAGGCATTCTTAGAGCTCGTACAGCGTATTCTCTCTGAAACTGGAGCACGCAAAAGATCTCTAATAGCTGAGATTTCAAATTGATGCAATTACCAAGAGAAGCTGCATGAAGCACAGCTCCTTTTTGGCCTCTATAAGCCAATTTTTTAACCTTTTCCCTAGGCAAAATTTGTTGATCTCACTGGGAGTTTTGCTCAAGTGAGGACAGCAATACCAGACTCCACTAGCAGCAAGAACCAAGGATACCACTTCAATGATTTTAAAATTAAAACCATATAAAAATATACTTGCTTTGTCCAAATGTGTATGAACATTAGCACCATAGAGCACTTCATAGGCTTGCTTCATACAAGGACAGCTACAGATTCAAACGTGGCTGCTTTCAAAGCACCCTCACTTGTAATGAACAAACACAATGCAAACATTGTGAGGCCAAATTCTCTCTCCAGAATCTGGCATGGGTACATGCTCTCCAGAATCTGGCATGAGCCCAGGGTAGGGTAATGCAATATGTGTAAGGAAAGGGAAGAAAGGCTTTCTCAAGGCAAGGAGAAGGGAGCCTTAAAGGTTCAGGTGAGGGACAAAAGGCCAATCTTCCCCTCTCACTTTCCCCCTCTGCCTGCTGTCCTAATCAAAGCTCAAAGCTTTCAATTGAATTTAACCCTGCCACTCCCAGAACACAGAAATCTTCATGCATTTTTGCCCATCTGAAGAAAAAAAGGAGATAGGGAAATGGTTTAATCGTTAGATAATATGTTCTATCATACTCAGCAACATAGCACCAGGCCTCTTCCTCAGATGTACAGATGAGAAAATGGTAAAGGCTTACAATACACAACAACCAGAAAAAGCACATTTATTTCCATTTCATACCATTATTTCTACCTTTTCAAATGAACCTAAGATTCAGGATGTTTAAATGAAGGAATAGTATCTGACAACCTATTCTGCACTGGTGTCTTTTGTACCAATGAATACCAGCACCAGCAAAACACAAATCACACAAATCCTAAGAGTCAGAAGCTTTCCTGAGCAAACTCCAGTAACAGCACAAGAGCATACATCTTTATGTAGTGCAAATCAACCCACATAACAGAATTTATAAAAAATGCAAGCACCTCCTATGCCAGTAAAGGCTGAGTGAGCTAGGGCTGCACTGCCTGGAGAAGAGAAGGCTCAGAGTGTATGGGGAAGTGTTTTATACCTGCTGGGAGGGGGCTTAGAAGATGAATCAAGGCTCCTTATTTTATATTGGTGTCCAGTTAAAGGACAATGCAAGAAGCTCCCTCTGAACCTCAGGTTTAACTGTGAGGGCGACTGAACATGAGCACAGGCTGAGAGCCTGTGGAGTCTCTTCCTTGAAGATACTCAGAAGATGTCTGGAAAGGCTCTTGCCTCACTGGCTCCAGGTACCCCTGCTTGAGTCCTGGCTTGGAACAGGTTCCTTCCAGAGGCCCCTTCAAGCCTCAGCCATTCTGTGATTATGTCGACTTAAAAACCTCTGAAAAGGTCAAATTTTAAAGCACTTTCAGGCCACAAATTCTTGACAAAACTGTAGTATTACTAATTGCACTGAAGAGTAGGAAAGAGTGCACTTGTTGCATGACTTGGATAAGTCAGTCATCAAAGGTTCATGTTTTCTGTATTTCTAAATAAGAGGTTAACAGAGTGTGTATTTATTACAGCATACTGAAAAACAGTTTACACTGCAATAACACTTCAATATAAGGAAAATGTTGCTCACTCCATAACTCTGTGTTAAGTGCGACTAGGTGTACACTAAATTTCAAGTACTCTGGACTTTCCAACATGCACAAGCACACATGTAAAATATAGCCTCTCTTTCCAGAAAAGTTCTTCCAAAAACCCAAGAGTAAAGCAAGGGGTATGGTTATGATGAGACAGTAGCAGCCACTCCTGTTTTAAAGATACCTTATGATATCCAAGGAGTATCCCTTGCTAACCAGCTTCTCTATTTTGCCTGACTGAGTAATTACTCTTTTGCCACCTTCCTCTGCATCTTCACTGCTCCTTAGAATTACAACAATGAGAATTTTTTTTCATCTTTTGCTGATTTCAGGATTTTACTAAGTGCTGAGTTGACAAATTTAGGAAAACTGCTAGAAGTCTGCTACTCACAATACTATAGCTATGCTCACAAGTATTGCATAACTATTTAGAACTGATGGGCAATATTCACACATCATACTGACAGTGCTTCCACTGATTTAACAAGAAATTACTGGGGACATAATGAGCATTAAAATTGCAAGGGGACATTTGCCTACATCCCATCAGTCAAGATTAAACCTTAAAATTTATTATCAAAATGAATGATTATAGTCTTGAATCCAAACACTACTGTGGCTATACAAAGAGGCTCATACTTTGGTATGCAACAGTAGATTAAGACTTGTCAAAAGAAAACTAAATTTGGCTATGTTAGTTTTCAAAAGGTATGTTTCAAAAGAAAGTGTTAAGTTCTTTAAAAATGTTTCTTCAAAAGTGCATTACAATTGGATTCATTCTGTTTCTAAGAACACTGCTGTAGACCCGGTTCAGACACTGTTGTTCAAAAGTAAAAGGTATTTATACAAATATTCCTAATTTGGAAAATGCTTATACTAGAATTGCTTAATGAAAGGACAATAGATTGTTCTTTATAAATGCCAAAATTTAAATACTGTATCAGTCAGTCAAATATTTTGCTAGGGAAAAAATACACAAAGTAATCCATCACCCTGAAATGATTATAAGAATTTCTACTGGTGAAAAACACACTTATCTAACTCTTTATCAGTGGGGGTAATTCCACAAACTTAAGAGAAAGTTTCTGCTCTTACTATGAATTGTTGCTGCTGCAACCCCTCTCCCATTTAAAATCACTTTACTTAGAATGATGTACATTTTGAGCATTGGAATATATTTGTAAAACTGGTAGTAACAAGATGAGGTTTACATGTCTGTCCACATCAGCACCATGTACTCAAGATGGATTTCAGCTGCCAAAAAGGTCAATCCAAACTGCTTGCACAAACCTGTCTTTATGCTCCTGTTTATTATGCTCCCATGTAGCCGATGTCTCGTGCACTAAAACAGTGCAGCCATATGTCAACATCTCTCTGGTGGTTCCCAATGTTCTAAACAAGAGCAAGGGTGCACTGAACCTCCCATGTAAACTTTATACAACAGATTCAGCAGAACTGTAATTATTTACAAAATGATGGCATGAGAAATCTCTGGATTTATATCTCACTTTAAAGTAACAGGGATTGTGTCCACATAATTCTTGAGTTCATGGTAGGTTTCTAATTTACTTTTTCATTTTTGGTATAAGGTACAACTCAGTATTCTTTAAAATCCAATGTCACTAATTTTTTAAGATATTAGTATCTTTCTTAAAAAGCACCTCTCTCTCTCTCTGCTTTCCCTCTATTTTTTTTTTCTTCTAATAAAGGCACTATGTTTCATTACAGATGAACCTGTATGTTGAGTTATTGGTACTACACAACACTTGTGTCCTGGATTCCAGTTGTTCCCTGGATAGAAGGGAGTAAGTACACAATGAAAGCACAGAATCCCCTTAGCTGCAGAGGATAACTGCAAAGCATCATTTGTAGGTAAATTCCACTGAACTCCACTTTTGAGCTTCTCTCAAAACCTGACATATTTGTCACTATGTCAGGTCCTCAGCTGACACACAAATGACTGTGCTTTTTCCATTGTTCTTTGCAGACAAATGGAACAGAGAGAGCCAGGCCTACTTGAATCTAAGTGCACTCAGGGACTCTGACCCCAACTGATACCAGCTCTACAGGACCATCCCTCATCAGGTCCCTTCCCTTAAATGTGTGTCCCTCTCTCAGTCTTCCTCCAGCTTACTTTCACAGTCTTCTTTTAAGCACTTTTTCTCTCCCCTCAAACAGTACACATACAATGAATCAATTAGTCTGTAGGATCAGACTAAGTGACTAAGTAAATATGACACCTTGGTTTTTAACTTAGCAGCCACAATGTTTATGAACATTTGCATTGACTGCTTTTCAGTTACTTTGACATTTTCATACTCAATTAATATATACTAAGGTATTCCTATATAGTGCATATTGAATTACCTTTGCTCCACGTAGAAAAGCATTCTGTTGTTTTTGTTGCAAAGCTAATATATAATGAAATAATAATGATTATTTGTAATACAGTGTTGCTTGTCTTAGGATTTCCAATGATTGAATATAATGAAGTATTTATTATTTCTAGTTCAGGACAAGCAAACAGTGTTAAATGGCTTCTCCAGAATCCAGGGCTTTTGGTCCTCTGCTCCAGCCACTCTTACTACAGTTTGTTATTTCTCTATGCTGGTGGGCCTCTTGCCTGAGTTTAAGACAGTTAAATAATGTAATTAAACAATTAAGATGATTGTCCTTAAATGATCAATTAAGGCAGAATTCTAAACATGCTTCCTCATTTGGAATTTAGCCTACTTTCTATCTCCCTCTGTGTATCACAGACAAGGCAGCTAGGCTAAATTCAGAAATCACCGCATTTCTTATGTTATGTGGTTTATCCTAAGCTTACATGAGTGCTATGTGGTGAGTGCTCCATTTTTAGGGAAAACTTAACATCTACACAGCCAATCCTTGCAGCCAGCAGCTGCATGGATTTAACATGAAGAAAAGACAATTTTTACTTCCTGCTGTATGGCATATATGTTACTTTCTTCAATATCTGACAGATAGAACAAGTGAGTTCTAGAGTTGCAATGAATGTCCATGTTAAACATCTGAAGTTTGCTGAAGAAACCTTCACACACTTACTTAGAACACTTTTTGTTAATTATACTGGAACAGGAGCAATAAAAACCAAAGCCAGTAATTGCACACTTACCACACCTATATTTAAATAATTACCAGGCAGAACTGAGCTGATAGAGAGAGGCTATAGGGATTTTGTCATATGTAAATAAAACTGGCATGCCTAAAACATGCTTCACCTCTAACTGTAGATACTGTAATTTAATTTAAAAGGAATAATATTTAAATAAAAGATTACCCACTTAAACAAGTTTTCTCTCCAAGCCTCCCTCTCAGTTTTAAGTCATTCTGTTTAGATCCTTTGCAGAACTGGTGTCTTTCTTTACCACTTTCAATCTGTATCATAAACATTCAGTGTTATTACAGACATCATGGTATCAAACCCCAGATAGTCCGATGTTTTAGGGGAAAAAATTAGACTATTTAAAGTGATTATAACTTTCCACTTGATAGTTTAACATTCTACAATCATTACTGAGTCTGCAGGCACTGTTAACCTGTTCTGGTGAGACAAACATGTCTTTTCTAATGTTTACTGAGATATTGTAAATTACTTAACGTACAGCAGAGTACGTTTTTCTCAGTTAATCTAGATCTGATCCCTGAGGGGCTATTTATTACATATGTATACAACCTGTCTGTAGAAGTGAAGTTAATGTAATATGACACAAGTAGCACACATTGTTTAAATGTGTTCCAGAAAGTTAGCAAATTTAGTTAAAAGAATACTTACATGCTCTTCTGCCTGGAAAACAATGAGGAAAAGGGTTCTAAATATTAAACACTGCTGTTCACTGTAGGTGGCCAATTAATACACTGTATCCAAGCTGGAACAAATCCTTCAAATATATACATAAAGCATATAATCTCTTATCTGCTTAGGCATGATCAAATTTTTAACAAATCCTAGTAACTTCAAACACAGCTTTAATGGGATGTAGTACTGAAACACGCAAAGTAAAGAGCAGAGTTTTTAAGAACATAATCTGTTTTAGAATGTTTCAAGAGAACTGCTTTGAAATGCAATTATAATCTTAACCCATGAGTAAATGTGTCCCATCTTGCAGAATTAAGTTACATGAATTAATATATATAGAAAGAGATACCCTCTTGTTCCTAACACCTATCACCAATTGGAAATGAGGGTTTACATACAGAAGTATCTCGGGATGGTTCTAAAGGGTAGCTATGTTTAACACAGGAGCACATTTATGGCTACAAGCTTGGTCCCTGTAAAAGTTTTATTTGATGATGAGAGAGTTTACTTGAGAGAGAATCCTAGCAGGATTTTACAACTATTCTATGCCCTGATAAATAGTTGGAATATATTTTAAGAGCATCTATCTCACTTTTGCATCTTTGTCTCACTAATCTAAAATTAACACAATGCATCTTTTTCTCAGGGTGCAAAAAGTTCAGAGTGGGAGTTGCTGGTTCCCAGACAGTCCCAGTTTTCCCTTACATGTACAGTGAAGACACTTATTCCAAAGGCTGTACTTCCAGGTTCCTTCTTGTATGCAGAAAATGAGTTTTTCACACTGGTTTGGTCACTTTTTGTTCTGGTTTAGAGTTCACTTGTCTGCATGACTGAAAAATGAGACATATTTTGAAAACAGCAATATGGGATTAGAATTGGTTCAATTACCTTGAAGACAAAGTTCAAACTGTTTCAGGTCAAAGAATCATTTAAATCCAGAATCATTTAAGTTGGAAAAGACCTTTAAGATGGTCAGTATGTTCTGTACAGAGAGGAACAACTCAGCCTAATCACCTCTCATTCTGAAACAAAAATTAGCACCTGATAATTTCAATTTCCTTATTTGCCCAAAATATGTTGGGATTCCTGATTAAGAAAAGAATTACACTGTATGCTTGTGATGCAACCAGTGTACTCTAATACAGGAAGCAAACCTTTAGACTATTTACAGACCACCCTCTTAAAGAACATCAGTGAACTCTGTGAAGATGCTCTTTACAGTGCTTTGATGTTAAAATAAAAACCAAAAGCAGTGGATTTTTGCCATATATGGTAACTGTGCAAGGTGTGATTTTGATCTTTATTCAGTGAACAGTTAGACTCAAAAAAAGATGCAGAAATATAACTGAAAATTCAGGTAGAATTTAGACAATCATGAAAAGGCTATTCAGCTCCCACCAAATGTAATCAAACTCTAAAAGCTCAGTTTTTATTTTTAAGAGTCCTGAGTGCCTTCAATGCTGCTTTCATGTCTACCTCTAAACACATCAGTTGCCACAGAGCAGAGCAGCTCATCAGACCTTAATTCCTGCCTAACCATGAGATCCTGAGGCTCTCTGGCCATTTTGTAGACACTTGGGATCAGCTTCAAAAAACAATGCTATAGTAATGACAGCTTCTGTTTTTATAAGATATGGCAAAGGGTTAGATTACCACGACTTTTTATTTCAAGACTAGCACTTGCAGCTTCCACTATCCTCTGCCTAAAAAGATTCAAATCCTTTGCAAAGCAAGTTATCATGGCAGGCTGGAAAAGAAATGGACATGTGCATATGGAGAGCAGTTAGAATCATTGTGCTGAAGCTGTTTTGGGAAAATCAAGCTTTGAAGTCTTCTGTTCTATGACTAGAACAAAACAGGAAAAGGTATGGAACAGGAGTTTTATCTCATGCTTCAAGAATAATATTAACAATTTGTAGGGGAAAAAATTAGTCAGTCCATAAATTAGTCAGATGATTCTAGCACTGGTAAGCTCCTGGGTATCTTGGTGTTAGAGGGTAGGCTTCATCACCCAGTCGGACAACACTTGCTCCAAGGAATTCATCTGTAGTGGTCAAGAGTCAAGGGAAGAGTTAGTGTCCCTTTATCCCTCTGAGACAATGATGGCCTCTACTAATCAAAGCAGAGGAAAAGTTTGAGTCCTCTATAATGGAAGAAGAACTATGTACTTTGCAAGCACTAGCAACAGACATTAGCAACGGACACCTTAATTGTTTTGGAGGTTGTCATGGCAACTGGAAGATTAAAACAAAACAAAACAAAAAAAACCCCAACAAAAGCACAACAAATCAAACATCAAAGAAACCTACTGAAACTTATGTTATTCTTGAAGTTATGCTGGAAGAGGGACTTCTGCTGCTCTAACAGAACCAAGTGCTCACCTCTAAAACACCTTATGGCAGCAATTCAACATGCACCTCTGCCTTCACCCCCCTCCACTGAAAAACTAGATGCTCAGTGGCTCTGGTGCCTTCCAAGGCCTTTCTCTTTCTATAAATAATATTAGTGTTTCAAGTCTACTGTGCCACAAGCTCAACATGAGAACAGCAGGATGGAGTAGTGAGCTCCAGCTCATGTTGTGGAATGACATTGCTTGTGCCTTTGTATCTGTGTGTTTTCAGAAACACAGAGTATTCAGGTTAGATTTGCAAGTGCCAAGCTAGCATTTACTATACATTCCCCACTTTTAGCAAGACTAGAAGGTCTTTCCTAATGAACAGCATCCTCAGTAGGAAAGGAATAAGAACTTAAATTGAAGCTAGTTGTTTCCTCTTCAAATTAATAAGTAAGCTGTTTTCATTTTTTAATTAAGTTTGCTAGAAAGATTATACTATTTCTTCTACTTTTCCTATACAACATGCTGATTTGAACTATATTTACTACAAACCTGATTTATGTAGCTTTCTACATCCACAATAGCTCTTGTTCTAAAGGAAATAACAGGGATGTCAAGTACCCAAACAGAAGTAATTCCTTTTGTAGTCAGTATAAAGCAGGGAAAACAAAGAACTCTGCTGTGATCTGTACTACTTTGGAAATGCCTCTAAAATGCATACAAGACTAAAGATTCCCAAACAGGATCTTGATCCAAATCCCAGTGAGTTTAATTGAATGATCCTCCACACCAAACAGGGCAAATTCCACCAGTTTTGAACCAAGTCCTAGTATCTGTACAGTGATTTGAATGTTCTCTTCCATGTTAACAAGACATGAAAAACATATTCAGGTACAACATTATATTTATTTAAACATTTATTCCTGGTCCCAGTAAAGTCACTTCAAATTCTACCAACCTGAACAATATATTTATGTGAAAACCTTTCTCCATAGCTTCAGCACTATAATCATTGAAGTTTATGAGTTAACATTTTCTTAGCACTGTTTGACTAATGACTAAATCTTTGTATCAATGACATATATAACAGAGGTCATTTTATCAAAATATTCCTGAATTATATGCTTGGTTCCCTCTGAAGAATTCAAAATAAAATACAAGTATTTATATGGGGCTTTTTTAGACATGGAGACACTACAGAATAGGGAAAAAGCAATTTTCTCAGTATTGCACAACAACCTAGGAGCAGGTTAATAGGGCACAACAAACCGTTGCAATCATCTGGTCTGATCTCATGAATAGCATCGGTCAAGGACTCTCCAGAGTTTAAATAAATAAATCTGGTTTAAAATAGAGCATATCTTCTAGAAATAAATGGATGGAAGTAAGAAAGAAAGTGAAATTCAACGACGTTCAGTGATTGTCCTGTTCTTGCACTGCTCCAAAGGTTACTTACCTCCTCTCCTCGAAGTAACACTTTAGTTGAACTCAAAATTTTTCTAGCTAAGCTATCAGTTGTGCTGACTTCTAACTTTGCCTGCTAGAATGAAGAGCTCTTTATTAGAAGATTTCTGTTCCACATATACATACTTATATGGATGAAAATGCAAGAATAGGATTTCAGTTTTCTGCTTGATTGGTAGTAAGCCAGTCACTATAGTCCCCCAGGACAGCCTCCCACAACTACTACTAAGTATGGTTTTACTTCACTTTTGAAAATAATGCATAATTCATATTACTTTGATATAAAATTAATGACATACAGAAAGCACAACATATCTTTACAATAAATTAATTTAAATTGTATTGTAGATACAAGGGAATTTAAAAAAAAAAAAGGCATCTTGCCACAAATTCTTTGTGGACCTTTATCTTCATCAATTTGTTTTCCTCATATTTAGCCAAAGTCTTGGGATTCACCTTTATAGATATTTTTATTTGTAAATTAACAATTTGTTTTTGAACTATATGGACAACGTAAATCTGCGTTTAAAAAACCAAGAGAAAAAAATTTTTCAGTATTCAGTTGTGCTGTAGCATATCCCCACAAAACCCCTGAAAATTGTACAGAAATCTCTGGCCTGTACAGGTTAGTGTATGACAGGAAACTAAGTTGTATCACTGAAACTCCTATTCTGACCTCTCTCCTCCTATTAGGAGTGGCTAGATGTGGACCATTAAGTCTAATAAATTTCTATCTGAAGAAGAGTCAGCTCTTTTTTTTTTTTTTTTTTTTTTTTTTTTTTTTTTTTTTTAATTTTATGAAGTGCTCTCCAGCACAGGAAAAAACAAGACAGAGAAAACAACAAACATCCAAGAACTTTGCTTATAATTCAAGAAATCCAATACATTTTCTGAATATTTTTTTTTGTGTAATGTCACATTTACAACTATTTTTGCTTATAAAGATATAGTAGTTGGTTCATTGCTTCCAAAACTAGGAAAAGAAGGTTTTAAATATAACAAAAGCAGTGCCTAGCTCTGGTTGGTGCTCTGCCAGCACTTACTCTAGATTCCTAACACAATACACACTATTTAAAGATACTTATTTAAAGTACACACTCACCTTACTTAAATCACATTACAATTAGACCTAAATTGCCTTCCATACTGAGAAAAAGACTAATAAAGGTGAGAAAAAGATAATGCTTCTCTAGTTTGCTTCTGTAGGCCTAGATGACAGCAAGATGCCTTAGAGAGAACCAAGCACTCCAGCTAAATAACTGGTAAGGTATTCATTTTATCAAAATCTGCATGCACTAAATTATTTGAAACTTCACCCTTCATAACAAATACCTAGGTCCTTAGTGGTTTGTTTTTCTTCATTTTCATTTTCTAAGAGTAATAAAGATCTTGGGGTAGGGCATTTCCTTTGGATTAATGACTGGCTGGGGTTAATGGCCAGGATGTTCCTTGGGCCATCAACTCCTCTCAGACGGTCATTAATCCCCAGGAAATGCTCTGTGCCTCAATCATTATTGCTTAATTTCAATGCAAACAAACTACTGTGGCAGCCAGTGTGCTGTATGCTATCCCTTAAACACAAGCAACACAGATTCACTTCATTTTATCAATTGTTTACTGTATGGGCTATTTTGTGTAGCAGGAGGAAATCACAGATCTTTTGACTGTTCTATGAAATCTGTTGGTTGCCCTCATGATCATTAGATAGACTGGACTATTTCTGCATAAGTTATTCTGTTTGTCACTTACATTGTCATTGTTATTAACGATCAGCTGGAAGGCCATTGCTCACTATATATTTCCCAGAAAATTCAAATAAATGCCCTACTTGAAAAACATATTTTCCAATGACAATGTTATCTACAATGCACGCACATCGTAAGTATGAGGTTATTAAATTTTACAAGATACCTCATTTGACACATCTTGACATTTACTGTACAATTTCAGGCGTGCCACAGAGTTATTAAATTATCAACAGTAAAATATAACATGGACTTTCTCCAGGCTTGTACTATACAAATATTTACTAGAGCACAGAACTTTGTTATATTTCTCTAGTCTACTTGATAATCCCCTGATTAGACATCCACATGCTTTGTGGAGCCAAAGAAAAACTGTAAATGGTCAAAGGCAATGCAGCATATTTGTTTTTAAAGGCTAACTTTACAATAGTTTGACTTCAGAAAACTATTTAATCAAACTGGCCAACTTCATTGATTTCTCAGCTTTGGGACTAAAACAAAAGGATTCAAAGAAGCTATTAGTGGTAACTGAAAGCCACTTTTAGTAAAGCTTTAAGAGTTGAAAACTTTAGGAATTTGGATATTGTTAACTAATTGGGGCACTTGTGCTCTGCCTTTTATGTGAAAAACTTCAAAATAGAGACAATGGGTAGGTGCTTATGGTCAAAAGCATTTCTTCTTTTCCAAACTTTTATTCTCAATTCAAATTCCAGTATAAGGACGATACTATGCTAAAATAGGTGGAATGACATAAGTAGAATAAATGGAATTTAAATTACCGTTTTCAAGGACCTGATGTATTCTTCACAGTTAAAGGCATTTACCAGGCATTAAATTTCTCTGTGGTATGAAAAGTGTCCACTACATCTTCCCTGTAGTTATTCACAGCCTTAGATTGTTCTGCTACAAACCTCAGTGATTTTTTCTCCGAATCCAAGAGAGGATTTAGCTGTGAAGGCAGCAACAGAGAAGGTGGTTGGGTTATAAAACTCCTTATTTATTTAAATTCATCACTATCTTGACTGAGAAGAGCTTGCACTACAAAACTTGAACAGACATCTAGGCTGCATTTCCAAACACGTTCACCCACCTCACATAAGCAAGCTGAGTTCCAAGAAAATATGCAGGAAGCTGAATTAGTACATTCTATCACTACTGCTCTGATAAAAAAGTTCAAACCCTAGTTCAAGCCCTGCTGGTTTGCAGTATGTCCACGAAAAGCCTGGCCTGAAGTGCTGCTAACAAACTTGAGTTGAGGCAGTGAGGCCTCTTGCAGAATCTGTTTTGACAATGCCCTGACCATTTCCCCGGACAAGGCTGGCCTTTATATGGGCCTGCACTTTAGGAGGTTGTTTCAGACAATCTTATTATTCCACATATTACAGGAGAAAAATACCCCCACAAAGGGTTGCTTTGTTTGTTTAGGCTACAATGTAGTAACAGGAACCCACACTTCTAAATAAAAATAGTTTGATATGCACTATATTGAAGAAGGTCACCAGTAGAAAAGGTACGATAGAGCACAAAGCAAAGAGCTAAAGGAATGAGTTTTGGTAACTACACAAAAAAAAGAAAGAAAGAAAGAAGTACACAACAGGCTGGGAAAAGAAAAAAATAAAAGCACCCACTGTATTTCAGATCTAAATATGGCATTTTAATCTAAAAAATATGAACAATTGGTTGAGTGAAGTCACCCAGGTCATTCTAAACATACAGATGTCAGGTATTGAAAAACACTATTGCACTTTGATTGTCTGAACAAGAATTTCCAGTCTTTTCCTGCGTGGTTTTGCTTTCAAGTATAAGCAGACCATGTTCATTAAAACCAGATGCTACTGTCTCTTTGCTCCATTTCAGTTATCAATATCATGTTTGAAAGATTCAAAACATTTTAATAAAAATTTAACTGTGTTTGTGATCACATCAAGCAAGGCTGGGTTAAGATGCCAAATTCCATAGGCCTTCTTGCAAAGAGAAAAGAAAAACTAAATAATTCAAACTGTACTCCCCCTTCTTCTTTAAAACAGTTTTAAAATTACTTGTGCATTCCTGAACAAAAAACCAAACAAATAAAAATATAATCAAACCCAAACTAAAGCTAAAACCCTAGGTAATAAGAAAACATGTCATCTGATGGCACGTCCTGAAGACTTTCTGTCATCTGGATAGGGAACCAGCCATGCTTTTCCCCTGTTTTCTTCTATTGAGGGAGGCTTTAGAGGAGGAAAATGCAGAATACATATACTTTGACTTTGCTTTTGCTTCAGTGGTAAATGTTATTCTAAGGGGATCTATTCTCTGCTTCCTGCATGTTACTCCAATAGCTGAAATGGAGGTGGTCCAGAAAAATCACATCTTCAAAGTACAAATGCTCACTTTGCAGCACAAGCTCGTTTTCATATTGTGAGATCTACTGGGCTCCAGGGCTTATGCCAAAGGTCAGAAAGCATTGCTCTAATTTAGGTTATTATCATTATGGGAGCTTTTAATGGATTAGTGTCGTACATTTCCCTTGTTTGGGCAGATACACAGAGTATCGTGCTTGGCTGTGCTCTGAGCTGCTTCATTGCCATCTTTGCACTTCTCAGATTTCTTACCATTTACCAGGTAACAGCTACAGTATTTTTCTCAAGCACTCCACCACTGGCAATTGCTAGATATGGCTCCATAGTCTGTGCAGATCCCCTTACCTTTTGATTTATTGATTTTTCTTGTCTTTGTTGCTGTTTCTCTACCAAGCACATTTTCTTCCTTCTAATGCTGTTACAGATTCCTATAACAAGAATGGCTCCTTAATTTTTTTCACATATAATGTTTCTTTTCATTGTGAAATATCTGTATTTGCAAGAAGCCACTGTCCTCCATCAGAACCTTGTCATGAATCACTGGATCTGTCCTACTTCATCATGAACACTCATTTCCATCACCAAACAGCTCCATAGGAAGACAGTCTTGGTACAAGTGGTAACAGCTAAGTCTTGACACCAGTGAATTAAACAATAAAAATACTTGTTTAACCCAGGACAGAATTTAATTCCAGAACTGGAATTAAAAATAGCACGAGGATGGCATCAAGGCATATTCATGTCGGTAGACTTGCAAATATGTCCTAAAAGTTCTAATTTTTCCTACAGAATGTCTATTTCACTTCCACTCCTAAAACAATACACAATGGATCTTCCAGTGAGATTATGAGTACCTGTATATTCCACTAACAGGTAACACTTTTTTAAAAAAATTTTTCTTTGCCTATTTTTAAAACAAAGCAATTTCACTGAGACATAGGATAAATAGGTAGTGATGTGAGTAACTTTACTGATCTTTTCTATGAGAGAGGTGTAATTGCCTTAAAATTACCTCACTTTGAAAAAGTCCATTATTTAGAAAGCATAAGTTGGGAAACCTTGCTTGGAGAGGCCCAAAGATATTTATATATTCATATGTTTCATATTTCAAGATATTTATATGTATATACATCAAAATGAAAAGGCATACAATGCATCTCTTAAACAAGTAATACACTCTACAGGCCTCATTTTAGACAATTCATTTTGAAATCAAGTGTCCCCACATTCTCAAAAAAGAACTGAAAAATATAACAGACAGATTTCAAAACTTGGCTCATGAACACTGTTAACTCACAGACTTCTATTTCACAATTCTGCTTAGTAATGCAGTTCTACCCCCTGATCATTTCTATCTACCACACCACAGCTAAATGCTGTAAAAACAGCATCATTCCATCTGCAAAGGTGCAAATTGCAGGGTCCCACTGTGATTGTTAATGAGATGAAACATACTTGGTGTGACTGCAAACATGTAAAGAAGTACTGAATAGTACCACCTCTATGTTTTGCTCTGATTCACACTAAAAAGTTACTGGGAACCTTGAGTAAGAAAATTCTGAGATACTGCCCATTTTAGTTCTCCCAGCTATGATGTCCTATTTCCAGCTGGAAGTTTTGCCTGGGCAGACAAAATGGACTCTGATGATTTGTCAATGATTTACAGACATCCAGAAGAGAAAAGAAGCCTTATCTGCAGACTTGATCTGCACATGCAGCTGATCCAATACCAATGGGCTTCACTGGGCTCTCCACACATTCACTACTCAATACCTGTTGCAAAGATTTCCCTTCAGAAAGAGTCAGACAGATGTACTCACAACCTTGGAAATCTTGTTTAGTAAAACCCCAGTGATTCTGAGAGAAGTGATCCCTGAGTGGGAATTTGAACCTTGATTAACTACATTGTTCCTTTTTTTCTGTGAGTGGTTTCCATTGTCTCACAGGGCAAAGACAAATAAATACTATTAAACTCACCTCATTCAAATGGAGGAAACAAGAAATAGGAATAGATGTTCCCCTTTGGAAAAAGGCTTCCCACAGCTAATGGCTGCTGGTGAAATCTATTTGTCCATCCTGAACACCAAGGATCACTGGTTACTGCATTACCACAGAATGGAAATCAATATTTTCTAGTGTCAAGATGACATAATAAATTCTCATTTATCCAGGGGGTCATGATGGCTAGGCACGACTTTTTGAGGGATTTTCTTTGGATGAAAGGAAGAATTCCTAAAAGAGAAGGCTTTCTGTCTCACATGTCATGCCTTCAGGGTGTGGCCACTCTTACTTGGAAAGTTTCATCTCTTAGATTAACTGAAATGATTTATGTAGCACTGAAGACACTTGTCCAAATAAGAGAGAGGAAGGAAAAATCACATTGTAGGGCCACCATGATGGTTAAAAGAGTGGCTAAATTCAAACAAACTATCATACAAATTTTCCTGTTTATCAAGTAAAACCCTAAGTAGTCACATACTGTCTGACCAGAGAACCTCATTTTAAGGGTTTCCTTCCTGCTGGGGTTTTTGGTGGGTTTAGAACTTTACCTACAATGCCCTCAGGCAATCTGTGCTGCTGTTTGTATCTCCTCAGATCATGTGCTATATGTATTTGAAACACAAGGAATGACAAAAGATTCCTGCAAAGAAACGTTTTCTGCAACAAGTACCCTAGGTACTACTGTCTGTATCCTTCTATTTATCCTTCTATTCCATGATGTTGTCTTTGAGGAACAGTCTTGAAACTGTCCATAGGCCACACCTGGCACTTGTGGATCACAACACATTAGTAACTAGAGTGCACAAAGGAAGTGACAGTTATGTTTGCCCTTGAAATCCTTGTGCATTAAAAAAAAAAAAAATGGTTGAATTGCCTGTAATGACAATTAAGGACTCAATTTTAAAAGCTCAAGGAATTTACATTTCTGGGTTTACTTCTTGCCTACGGGCCAACTCACTGTATGCAGTAAGATGAATCACTAAAAGCAGAAGTAAAATATGCAATGTCCCTGGCAATGCTTCTTTAATTTCTTCCGACTGTCATCACTGGCATGTATAAGTAAAAGCTCAACTATCAATAAAATGGCTAAAATTGCTAGACAGCAACAGATTAGTAAAAAATTAAGTGATGAGGCTGGGATTTCTTGACACTCCATTTAAAGCCTTTTCTTGTCACATGTCATGAAGCATCTGCTACACTGCATGGTGCTAAGTGGAGGCTAATGACCCTTTAGGTCCCCTGGCAAGTTCTCCTTGACAACAAAGTGTAAATGGCTCTTTAATACAGCCAACCCCTATTGAAATGAACCTTCTAAAGCCAACAAGAAGTACTAGGATCTTCCTTAGCATGGCATCCCATGTCTTTGAGGCTGCAGTGAAGGAGCTAAGTTAGCAGAAAAATGGTTTATGTGGGCTTTACAGGTGAGCAGTAACTTACATATCCCTGAGCTCTGCTGTTTGCTGAAAGACTGCTTATGGGGGCAGCACATCTTGAATAATGTACACAGGAAGCTGAATCAGAAGGAGAAAATTTTTCCAAATTAAAAAGCAGAGAAGGTATACCTAAAAAAAAGTCTGAATGCTATGAAAGAAAGTAAAAGCTAGCCTCTTTTCATTTGAACTAAGAAAAATCAAATGCCAAAAGAAACCTAGAAAATAACAGGGATACAAAACCTAGAACTTACATAGATGCTTTTGAATTTCCTTAAACATAAATACTAGGAACTGAAACGATTTTTCAGGCACCAAAAAAGAAAATAAATAACTTCACTTAGTCATTGAATGGAAAAATTAGCAGCAGGGCTTCTGACAATTTCAGATCTGTCATTTATCCAAATTATCAACCTTTATATGGCCATTTACTTCAGTTTAGTTATTTCTTAAATGAGAATACAAAAATTAAATGATAGAGGAAATTTTACAGCTTCTCTTTTGTATAATAATTTAAAGATGAAATCCCTTATTTTAAAGGCTATTAATGAAGAAGGTGATTTCTTTTGCTGAACAATTTACAGACGTATCACATTGTCCATGGCCCCCAGTAAAAGCAAGACTGACAAACTGGAGTGAGTCCAGAGGAAGACCACTAAACTGCTCTGGAACACATGACACAAGAAAAGAGGCTGAGAGTTGAATCTGTGAAGTCAAGTCTTAGGGTTTCTCTTGTTCAGCCATCTAAAAGCCCAACAGGGTATTTGCAGAAATATAGAGTGAACGAAAAAAAATGAAATTCTAATCGCATACAAGCCAAAAAGAAGACAACTATGCAGGGAACAAGCTGCTTAGAGAAGCTGTGAAATGTCCATCCGTGGAAGTTTTCCATCCTCAAAAGTTTTACTAGGCAAGGCATGGAGCAAGCTGACACAATGGCTTAGAGCAGGGGACTGAACCAGACAACATTCAGATATAAAGTATGATTCTATATACATCTGCATTGATACTAAATTTTGACGCATGTTTCAACAAAATTGTATTGGGCAATAACATCCCTCAAACCGTGAAACAAACCTAATTTTAAGTGATTCAGCATGTTATACATTATTGTTATTATGATCAGTGATGAAACTATTTAATTGTCATTAACTACCATGAAAGACAAGACAGCAATTATTACCTTGTCCTCTTTCCTAAGCCCTTAAAGTGTCCTTTAAGGTATTACAGTTATTACCACATATGGTTCAATTATAAGCAGACATGGCCTTAAATTAGAACTTCAGAGACCCCTCTGAACTTGTGAAAAAGCAGGATCCAGAGTGAAACTTTGAAACTCTAAGCTTTTAAGACTCTGAATTTAGGAGGAGCTTATTCTGTCAATGTCCTTAAAAAATGGTTTGCCCAGCCCTCCAGGAAGCACAGGAGAATGAGATCTTGGCTCCACTAAAATGACAGGAATTTTGCTGCAGTGAAATTACAGTTTCCTCAGATTGTATATTTTACAGTCTCAAAGTTTGTTCACTTCATTCCATCATCTTTTTGATGCAAATAAGCAAGGCACACAGAAGTTGAAACTATCCTTGGAAAATGTCCCATAGTATCTTTAAGAACTTTCAAAAAGATTCTGCCTTAAATCTCTGGGTATATTTATAAAATAGGTTTATAAGAATATGTACGTAATCACAAATTATTTTAGTCTTGACAAGAGCATATGAATTTAAAGAACATGAGTCACAAAGACAAAACTTCAATCAGATAGAAGAATCCAATTTAGGAATCCCATTAGTTTGCATGTGACTGTGACTTTCTTGAGTAGTACATTCCAAAGAAGTATTTCCAGCAGAAGAATAGTAAACATTAATAGAAAAGTGTTCTCTATGTTAAAGCAACATAATCTTCAGTGGAATGCTGAGGATTCCTTAAAGTAAAAAGGATTGCATCTCACTGTTCAACCAAACTGCAACATGTAGGCATCAGTTCTGGAAGGTGTTTATATCAAATAGACATAGGAGCATAAATACAAAGAAAAAGCTGGGGCATCTGTTGATAAATTTCCATTTCTTCAACTAAAAACTGATGCTAAGCAGGATATTGCATACAACTATAAATTAAACATCAGATCAATGGTTTGTTGTAATGGTTCATTCTCTAAAAGACAAAATAAAGTAAAAGTAAGTGTATCTCTCTCCTGAGCAAATTTGTATTATTTTTGTGGCATTCATGCAACTACTGAGAAACATAACTATGCATGTGTCTGGTGTCACTGTCACCACATACATCTACATATACAGATTGTCTGGCTCAAATATAATGTGGAATATTACAGTATTCACTATCATATTCAGTGTACAAGGCAGTGTTAGGTTTTTTATATTTGAAAGAAACCTCTTCACCTTATAAAATTGATATTAACACTTCTTGGGGTTGTTTTTTGGGGTAAGATGGCAAGACAGTTGGAGCTTAATCTCTTTTGAAATGTAATACAAATATTTTGGATTTATTGCTTTATTACAGCCTACAACCTGATTTCCTTGGTTTCTACATCCTTAATTAGAACATAATTGAAAATGTCTTGAAAGTGGCACGTTTCTGCACCTGTTCCTAAAATTGGTTTCAATGAGTTCATACTTTTGAATCTGCCACCAACAGACAGGATTGAAAAAGATCCAATTCTCTTCTCCTAAAAGATGAGACACAAGGAAATAGCCCTAGATTTATTACTTTATCACTGTAAATTACACTCATAATTTATATGGAAAATGCTTTCTCTGAAATTAAAGACCAGCAAACATCCCAGAAATGTGGATTAGAATATAATTAACCCACTATCAAAAAGATGGAATGCATTTTGAATGTTTGTGCTGTCTCACTGGTTTGAGTCAAATTACTACATGCCAGCATTCCCCTTGGTTCCCAGCTGACACACAGAAAACAGCCAGTCTCTTCCAAATGGCAGGGCAGACTGCTGGAGATTCAGCCCAGGAGGTGACAAACCCCTCTGAATTAGGATCAGCAGTCAGCCTTCTAAATGATTGCTGATGACTCTCTTGTATAACATGCTACCTTTCCCCAGTGGCAGTCAGGGGTGGTATCTTGCTCATATTCCCAAAGCCAGAATCTTACTGCTATTTGGACAGCAACAACAGAATGGACCCTGAAGTTTAAAAAGATGCACTCTTTGTGACAGTGGAAAGTCCCAGTGGCTTCAGCATTGTTTCAGTTAACCAGGAAAAACAAAACACATACGTAGAGATAAATAGATGGAGAAGTGGAGAGAGAGTGATACCTACTGTGATACATGGCATGGCAGCGGTGACTCCTGCTGCTGTGACTCTTGTTTCTTTCCAGTTAAAGCTGTTGAATCAATATTAGCTTGGTAGCTAAAAAACATCCACAAACCTGCATTAAGGGGGGGTGTGTGTGTGTGTAGTTATTTCTTAACTGTAGGAATTATCAGGATATTCCCTTCTAACTGAACAATTCCACACTCACACAGGAACGTGCAATCTGGCATTAGGGAATCTTTTAAAAACAACAGCAAAAAGACAAATGGCCTATTTCTTTAAATCCACAGGCTCTCTTATACCCCACCTGCAACTTTCTAGCTATATTTTACATAGTTACCATGGATTGTTCCCTTTGGAAATGACGGGAACAACAGGGCTCACATCAAAAAGAATTCTGTACTACTGTGGCCTTTCCATAGTATTTTACTGTGTGGTTTAAGAAAAGCTTCAGCACCTTTTACATCCCATTACTATGCTCAGGACACAACATAAGAAGTTGGACCACCCTCCTAAAGGCAAAGTAAAGATATTTATGATGAGATTGATGTAACAGTTATGAAGGGAATGTTTGCTAAGAAAGCACATCCCTTTGCTTTCTAAATCCTTGGTTTGTTTTTTTTAAGCTTTCATTGCTCAAAATTTTAAAATTGGGATATTTTCTTGAGCTCTTTGGTATCTTTTATTGAGACATGGGGAAAAACTAAGCCAATTCACTCACTGACAGCAGGAGAAGGTACATAGACCCAAAGTTTATCTCTCTCTTGCACAACACAAATTACGACCTGGTTTCAACATGGCAAAAGACTAAAGGCAAGTCAGCTGAGTTTTCGGCTGCTGGTTCTCTGTGGTCTCTCTTGGAATACTGCTTGGAAAACACCTACAGCATTTTTAACTTGCCATGGTATCAGCAAATTTCATGGGTTTTAACACTAAAGACTTCAATGGAGACCCTTCTGGTGGCTGTGAACAGTAATAAATCCTGATGAAATATCTCCCACCCCTGCAGATTACCTTAATCTCTTTCAGGCATGTACTGGATAACCTCCAGGAAGATGAGCACTCTGCTGGGATACTGGGAAAAGGGGAGAAAACCCGTGGAAGACAGTCTAGCCGAGAGATAAAACTCACCAACTTCCTTTGAAAATGATCTTAATATACAAATCCAATGAAAATATTTTAAACACTGGCTTGTGCTATGCAAAACAAATGTCCACTTACTGTGCCAAAGAATGAAAAGGTTGCAGTCAAGAATTACCCCGCATTTGAATGGATGCTCCATCTGAAGAAGGAAATCACAATTTCTTATAACGGGGAAAAAAGGGAAAAAGCTTTTTTTTAGCAGGAAATAAAAGAATCATACAGCTTTTCATTATTTTAATGCTACTAAATAACTACTATCCTTTGAATACTTTCAAATTATTTCTTCCCACAAAAGCCTCAACTCTTTTTTTAAATTAGTACAGTAGCAAAGCTGACTCGCTTCCTGTTGGGAACTACTTCTCCAGCAGAAACCTCTACTTGTGTAGCAGAAATCTCAAACTGAAAATTTAGATACAGAAGGGCATTAAATTAGAAACTTATTTCTTGTATACAGTGGAGAGATCCTGTAGTAATTTATAAAATCTGCAGTGCCAACAACTAGACTGCTCTTCACTGCCTACTGTTCATCTTGTCCCTTTTTCCCTCATGAATAAATACCTCAATAAATTAGAAGATAGGATGATGAAGCTCAACTGTAAAAAATAATAATAAAAAAGCTTTCTAGCAGTGAAGTTGTCAGGCATTTGCACATCATTGTCAGAGAACAGCAGCAGAACTGTTATGCAAGCAGCACTGTAAAGAATGTGCAGAATGACCACTGGCAGTATTCAACTGCATTAATTCCACAGCACATTCTTTTTGAAAAGATTTTCACACCATGGCGCACACTTTTTAGGATGATATTCAGAAGATGTCAGGTAATAATGATTGAATAATATCTTAATGTCCATGCTCTATCATCCCAAAACTCTCACTGTGATATACAGTTCATAAGCACTCTATGGAATGCTTACAGGTGAAGTAACCTGGACTTTATCAATCAAAGAAAAGATTCCATGCTGGCGATTAATGGCTGAATTGTAAAAACATCTTTTAAATTGCCCTCTTACAGAAATTACACAAACCATTTACAAACATAGAAGCCATCAGGTGTGTTTTGTTGATGTTTAGTATATCATGTAAGGCAATTGCAGCTCTCCATTACTGAAGACTAACAAAGAAAAATGTTATAACCCTAGCATTACCTGGACTGGGGCTTCAAAACATGTGTAATGACAATTATTCTTTTACCTCAAAGCTGAGTGAAAAACAGGTTTTGTTTCCAAACTTTCAAAGAGTTTGGTTAGTTGAAACCGACAAGCAAAAAATCACATTTCTCCACACTTTCTGATCTCAGTTGGAAGTGGAAGTATCAAATATCTGCAAAAGAGACTATGTCAGTGATATTTCTGACATGTCTGAAGGCAGAATACTCATGAATCACTCTGATGCAAGAATTACAGAGCAAAAGGTTAGGAGTACAAATAAGCAAACTTTTTTTTCCCTTCCAACTTTGGAATTACTGGAACAGCCAAAACTATTCTGTTATTCTATGAGCATTTTTCTCTGTACTTAAGAATAATATAGCAATCAATAATAAAAGCAGGAGTTAAAATTGGCACATGGATGCAATGGGAGTGACTTATTGGCTGCAAATCCCTGGTGATCTATAGCAAATATAAATATAGTATCAATAATTGAAAGCTATTTGATATATAAGGAGCATTCTGGTTAGCAACGTAGCGTATTCATTAAAGCAATTTGGGAAATATGCAATTTAACCACAGTTAGTGCCTACAACTTGTAATGCATTGCTGCAAGTTTCCCATCACTGGATACTACCATTTACATTTAAAACCAAAAGAAAGTGGTGCATGTTGTACTGGGTCAGAGCTATCGTACATCTTAGCCTGGGATCCTGAAAAATAGCAACAGGAGATGCTGACTGGGGAGAATACACAAGCCTGATCTTTATCCAGAGTCATCCCTGTTCTCCCACAATCAAAATTTCCAGATTAGGGATGTTAAAGAGTACCTCCTTGTCTATTTTGTTTAGTGTCTGTTTATGGACCGGATGTTCATGAATTCTTTTCAATCCTTTTGAACCCATTTATAGTGTCTCCACAGTCTTCTGTAAAAGTGCACACAAAAATAAGTTATCTGCCTTGTAGAAAGGAATTATCCATTTTAAATTGATCTCCTGATAGTTTCAACAACTGACTTCCAATTGTAGAAGTACCATGTTAGGAGCTAATTAACATTTTACCTACCACCTTCATGTCTTTGCAAACTTTGATCACAATTTTTTCCAGCTATCTATGTTTCAAATGTAGTATTTCAGTTGCTCTTCATAAGGCAGATGTTCATCTTCATTACCTTTTAAGTTGCCCTCCTCTGAACCTTTTTCACCTCTACTACCTCCTCTAGAAACACAGTCAGAAGTACTCAGCACATAGGGTTTTTACACAGTTAGGCTCTGTCCTGTTCTCACTACCCTTCCTGATAATGCCAGCAATTTACTGGGCTTTTTTGGCTGCTGCTCCACACTGTGAGGGTGATTTCAGGGAACTCCCAGTTATGACGATGGATTCTCTTCCTTTACATGCAACTGCCAGTTCTGATGAAGCTTCATGGAAGCATTACTGAATCACCTTTAACTTCTCAGATAGCATTTTAAATGGCACAGTTACTCAGTACTCAGAACTCAGCTCTGACTAGGATCCATGAACACACACTTGTCTAAGAAATCCTATGCCAACCTTCTTAGTGCGTTGCATATTTCAAGAACGATCTCTGTAGAGACCTGCAAAGAACAATGCTGCAAGGCAAACAGTTTTAGAACAACCCTCAACATCTGGCCCAGGTTTGTACTCCTTGCTGCAGCAGATGTGCTCCCATTCTGTGCCCCCTTTCGAGCCAGGTTGGCCACAGCCAGCTGCTTCTGTTTGCTTTCTCATTTTCATGGGCTACTTGACACAGAGATAGGAGCAGAGCCCGGCACACAGCATAAATGTTTGGTGCCAAATGAAGTGTTTTGCACCAAAGGGAAATGTGGGATCAGGAGTATAACAAGTCCAAAAGGGTAAGCAAAGAGTTTGTGGCTGAAAGCAGCACGATGTGTCAGCAAGAGAGAACAGCAGCCTTGCTGGCACTGCTGTTGGCCAGAGCCTTAATCTGTAAATCACTGCGCAGCCAACACGTCAAAAAAGTTTGGCCACCCTGGTGTACAGGCATCAGGCAAAAAAACAACCTACTGTGCAAACCTCCAGCAACAACTCAGGCCAGTGTGCAAAACACTGGCAGTCCTAGGAAGAGGAAAAGCAAAATGGCCAAAGTCCAATTGCTTTTAATCAAGAGGCCACAAGTGAAAAGATCCTGTCCTACAATCTTAAAAGAGGAAAAAAGCCTCAAGAATATAGTCTGCAAATTTCCTCATCTCCATTTGGGAAAACACTCTAGAATTTTTGGCACTAAGATGAGAAGTCAGTAGCAATTTAACTAAAATGTCAAGTGTTACTGCCAAGTGTTGGTAGCTATTTCAAGGTATAAATTCAGATTGCCCTAAAAGCCGGAACTGCTACCTTCTTCCCCACTATCACCACTAGCATTTTATGGGAATCATTTAATCATGCTATAGAGGTTCAGATTTTTAAACAAAACTAGAGATCTACAAATTCCTGTGTGTGTAGCCAGGCCAAATTATGTTCTGTGACTCATCACACCTGGAAGCAGCACACAAGATGGGGTGCAATCTCCTAAGAGGACTGCTGACTTGCCATGGGGAAGAACTCAGCATGCCTCACTAGGGCAAATGCTCTAAAGAATCACACAGATATAAACATTACATAGAATCAGTCGAGATTTCTTTTTTCCTCCTTTCATTTCTCCTCTCGTTACATAAATTTTGGTTTTCTAATTGAAAATGCCCATGCACTTAAACAACGATTTCTCATGGAAACATACTGAGCTTTCACTAGGAAGTTAAATCCTGGCCAGGCAGATTTTTCCAGCCAAATCTAAGGTCAGAAACCTCAAATTTGCACAAAGACAGGGTATGGGACACACTGATTCAAACCACAGATTTAATCTGAAGTGAGAACATACAACTTCCTCTTGAGGGGAAGAGCAGCGGGGCAGGCACTGATCTCTTCTCTGCAGTGACCACTGACAGGACCTGAAAGAGGCTCTGGAGTTGTGTCAAGGGAGGTTGAGGCTGGATAGTAGAAAAGGGTGGCTGGGCAATGGCACAGACTCCCCAGGGAAGTGGTCAGAGCACCAGCTTGACAAGTTCAAGGAGCACTTGGAAAATGCTCTCAGGCACATGGTGTGACTCCTGGGGTGTCCTGTGCAGGGTTGGACTGGATGATTCTTGTGGGTCCCTGCCAACTCAGAATATTCTTGATAACTTAGACTTCCCAGAAGAACATGCTAACTACTCAGACATCAAATCAGTCCCAATAAAATTATTATATTTTGGGAAAAAACTCCAGCTTATTAGGGCACAGAAAAAAAACCCGAACTATGGTCTAGTAGCATGTGAGCTGTCTTTGGTGGAAAGTACACCAAAGTTATATTCATATTTTCACTGAGAAAATCACTCAAACTTCATGCCAGAGGCCTACTCAAGAACTGGCTTGGTATGGCTCACTCTCCTGTTTTCATTTAAAAGTACACCCTGAAAGTTTCTGTTTCTATTATTTACTATGAAAAGCAGAAATATTTGAAATGACAAATAACAATGTTTTTGGATTAATTTTAATATTGTGTTGCTGAATCTGTTTATCAGCAGTAGTAAATCCTATGCCTACTAAAGAAAACAATCTTTACTGCAGGTTCGCAATAAAGGAAACACAAAAAAATAACGGGGGAAATACTGACATGAAACACCAACCAATTGCCAACTTGTTTCTCATGGGTGATCTTTCTGGAAATATTTGGCTCTTACAGTCTCTTCTCTCATATATACTTTCTAATCTTCATTAATATACTCCAGCAACCTCAAGAGGCTATGACTTTGAGAAAGCTACAAAGATGGCTTTGTATTACATGATTTACAAACAAAAAACTTACATCTCCTACTGTGACTTAGGCACAGTTGTATTTTTTGTTGCTAGGCATGTATTGGTTTAATTTGTGCCACTTAAAGAAGTCAATGCAAACCTTCAAGAATCAGGCTAAAAAAGATGAAACCTTTATTACTGAGGTTACAGTAGTGCTGACTTGATTACTGTTCTTAACATCTTTCTGCTTATGAAATTATTTATAAAATTATAGCACTTCTTTGAGAGACTGTTTTCTGGATATTTGCAAATCAATCCCTTAGTTGGCTGCTGAAATAAAAGTTCTAAAATTAAAGTTTTAAGAAACAAAGTACTCTTATAGCTTGAGATTGAATAATAGGAAGAAGCCTGCATTCGCTGCTCCATTTTACAAAGCTTCAGAGTAGATGCAAATGTGTGGTTAAAAGAATTATCTTTCAGCACCACCAGCCTCCAAATTTGTCCTTGTTACAGGTTTTTATTCTATTCTCTCTCATAGGTGAACTCTGTTTTCTCTTTTAACAGATGACTGCCCAGGGAAATGGCAAGGACAAACCCAGCTCCGCTTTTCACAGGAGATAAGGAAAATGTAAACACCATTATTATCACCACAACGGGCATCCAGTGCTAATTTGTAAATGAGATGAGAACCTTAGACAAACACCAAAAGCCAGATGGTCAAGTTGCAATATTTTAATAGTCAGATTTCAGACTTTCTGAAATGTATGTGTCATCAAGGTCAGAGCAAACACGTACCTACCTCACAGTGCCAGCATCCCAATAAATACTTTTGGAACTTGGTTTAAAAAATCCCAAAGAGTTCTTTTATTCAAAGCTAGCACACATGAATAATACTGAGTGAACGTAATTGTTAGTACAGATTTTTTTTTCCATGCCAGCTGACCAAGATTCATTAAGGTAGGTTCATGCTGGCATAAAAAATACTCTAAAAGTATCAAATAAATAATATTTTTTGAAAAAATTCTAACACCCCAACATTTTGGCTAACATGCAAGCACACATAAATGAGTCAGACCCTGTTTTCTCCCTTAGGAGATATTACTTTAACTTAATTGAAAATAGCAGAAATGCCATGAGGATATGTCATTTTGCTCAATTTCAATATTAAGAAAGTGATATTTTAAATTAAGGAGCTGAGTTTTCAAATAATTTATTACATAGTGCTTTTATAAACATTGAAATTTGAAAAAGGTCTTCTCACTGAGAACTCTAATCCATTGTATAAAGCACAGAACTGAAGATGTATAATTGGTGCTTCATTATTTCCATCAAATTTGGAAAAAAGATGTTGAAAGATTCAGATTTCCTCTGGTATAATCTCCTCTTTTCTTAGTCACCTCTAAATGAATCTTAAACTAAAACACTGGCAGGCTGAAATTACCACTGGCAGTTATTTATCGGGGCATGGTTTGAACCATAAGTTTTAAGCAAGACAGATACCAACATAAGGTACCAATTCTGCAAAACTTCTATTTGAGTAATATTAAAGAGAACTATGAATTTAAAGAAATAGGAATTTTTTTGTGTGTCCAAACTCCGCACCTGAGTCTAAATGGAGTCATTAACAGGTCTTTTTGGCTACGGTTCTATTTCTTTTAGTACTTGCATGAGAATTTAGCCTTGTTTTTACCAGGTTGAACCAAGGGTTTCCATTACCACTAGGCTTTATTGTCTACACTATAAGCTGCATCCACCTGGAGCAAGGCTCCAGGTGGATTTATCACCTGCCTCTAACACCTTTGTGCCTGTGCACATCTACTATTTCCCAAAGGAATCTAATGATCTTAATGATATTAATGAAAGGGACTTCACTACATCATAATAAAGGCTCTAGTAGACCACTGGGGCCTTGCACAGACTGCACAATGGGGCATATAAAAGATTACCTTGTAATGAGAATTTGAGCCTCCTCATCCTTAGCCAGAATGCTACACACAGTAATATTAGTGGGCAGCAACTTGCACATTTGGACCCAATATGCACATCCTCCTTTTGGAAACTGTCACACATCCTAAACAACAGGAACTGTCACAGGGTATTCCGACAAAGTGGTCATACGGCTTTTGGATTGTTACATGAAAAATGGAAAACAGTTTATGTTTCTCCAAAACGGGTTCTGGAATGAACCAAAATCTCTGGTATTGCTTCCTGCCTGTTTTCAATAATTTCCTCCTCTCTCTCCCTCAGTCATTCACCTTTGACATTCTTTCCTTCTCTTTCAGCTGCCATAAGCAGTTGTCTTTTTTCCTCTAGTTTTCCCTGAAAAGGGCTTTTGCTTTCACCAAAACTGAAGAATGCATCTGCCAGAACAACTTGTTTCTTCAGAGCTGTAAATCTTGTTTAATAGTCTTTGGAAAACAAGGCAAAGCAGTGAATGATGAAAATCAGGTATTGGTTATTTCTAATCTGCTGCTAAGACCAGAGTTTAGGCTAGTACCCCATCAGTTTGTACATTTCTCCCCATTTAAAAGTGAGTCAGAGCATGATCCAGCATGAAATCATTGTGGATGTTTGTAGTTCAGATTAAATGACAGATATAATTTTTTAATGGTGATCTTCTTCCATACTTAACACTTCTCTTCCCTCCACAGAGACTACTGCATGAATCATTCAGCCTCCTTATCCACAAACTTAATATTCACATGCCTTCCACCATTTCTTGCGGTTTGATGTGTTGTGGGGTTTTTTTCTGAACTTTCAGGTTAAAATTTTCTCATGAATACTTACTGCCTGCAAAGACAAAAGTCATATGCTATCTTACAAAAAGGCTATTGACTGCACTGTGAATATTATAAGCTTACCTTAAAACAAGTGTGAGAACAAACAGCACTCTAAAAATGGCAGTAGAGGACCCATTGCATAATTTAGACATAACTCCAAATATAGCACCATAGGCAAGTTTGTAAAATGTTCTATTCAGAAGGGCCATGTGACCTTTCATAGTGTAAGAAGCTGTTCTTAGCACATAATTATTGTAAAATACACAATCTTTGAAAATAAAGTTTTGATCAAAATGTCTTGCTGGCTCTCAAGTCAGCTAGCTGCCTGAAAAAGGATATCTTTGGGGGCTACATCACTTGTATGGAAGCTTAGCTAAGAGACTGCAACTAATTTCTACCCTGCTTTAATAAAGGTTTAACAAAAGAAGTGCTTAGTTCCCACACTGTTTCTACAGTGAATATAGTCCAACAGTTCCCTCCCTGGGCCCAGTCTTTTTTAGCAAACACACAGCAGCGGCTACCAAGCATAAATCAAAGTGTAACTTCTCTTCTGAGTTTAGCTGCTCAATTGTGTTCATTTCTAGACCAGCCACTTTTATCCTTCCTCTCCTCATGTAGGGTTTCCCCTACCTACCTTGACAAGATATTAACAGAGAAGTTCTTTTACCCCCTCTATTAAAACAGTAGTCCTCGTTGGTCTGGTGGAGCTTGCAAAAACCGCTTTCATCCCTGCATAGACTCCTAAGAACACTTAGTATTCCTCAAATAATAATCTCTTTGTATTATTAAGCCTGTTTGATTGATTGCCCAGTGTTGATACTCAGTATTTTATGGCAAATTGTGTGGCCTGTCACAAAATCTGTTACTTGTCAACAAGTAGGCCACCAGCAGCAGCATGCCAAATGTTGTGGAATGACAAACATAATTATGCATGGTGTTCTGAAATGCATCTCACAGTTCCAGTGTGGAGCAGGATTACCCATTTACTCAGTACTCTGAGAAAAGCACAGCAACAGAAATGCAGGGAAGGAATCTGGGAATATCTTATCAGAACACCAAAGGGAAGCCCATTACAGTTTAAAATACTTATAATCACACTAAGATAAGCCAAGAACCACCTGGCATCCATGTGGGAAGGCATTTAATATTAAAGCACAGCTACCCATTACCACACAAAGATAGTGAGATTCTGCAAAGGGAACAGCAGAGAGCAAGGGGAAAGGAGAAGGGTATATGAACAGTGGATGGAAAGCACATTGCTTTCAGCTAGTAGAAAGATGAAGCATATTAAAGAAACAAATTGTGTGGGCAGACAAAGACATGATGAAGGAGAAGGAACATCAAAAGCACAAAAGGAGGAGCAATAAGAGGTCATAAAACCAAGTGAGTCAGATGCAAAGGTTCAAGCTATTGGGGAAACCCAGAGGAGCAACTGGAATGTGCTTAATATATTCCATGTGAATATATGTCTGCCAGCTCCCTTTCACCATCCTGTGTTTCCCACAGCCCAATACACTTCTCCTGTGGAAGAACCTGCTTTGAAAGACCTCAGATGGAGGACTTCCCACACACCCTATGTGGCTCTTCAACATACCCCATGCATAACTCACTTCACATATATAGGGCCTCTTTACAGAATCTGGGACGAAGAAACAAAAATACGAAAAAAGAGGGAAAGTTGAACATATGTTTCAGTGAAGTCCAATAATTCCTGTAAACAAGTACTGTGTGTACTATTTCAAAACTATTGTCCTATGAAAACCCTCAAATTAGAAATATCTGGAACGCAACAGTAATGGGATCTGTTCCCTCTGGCCTGTATAATCCTTCCTAGCTTACACCACCCACTCAATTTAATGTTGCTCTGTCATAAAATTGGCAAAAGTATATGCAGAGGTCAAGATAATATATTGCTAGAAGATTGTTTGAATCACATTTCTTATTCAAGAGTCTAATTTCCTAATAAATATCCTAGTGATCTGTGGTTTTGACTCTTGCATGTGGTTCTATGAATACTAAAAAGAAATTGTCAAGTGCTCAGTGAAGACTGGGTGGGCAATAATGAGTGATAATAGATCTAATGGCAATCGGGAACTAGCTGGAACACTCTCTTCATTCCTGGGTTTTCATCATATTTGAGGTTTTAGAAGTGTAGATATTTTCAGTATGTACATTGCTCTGGGTTGTTGTTGGGGGTCCATTAAAAGGCTTTTGGGTTTTTTCTGATGACCACCAACCACTGTTGTCCTCAGTGTTTTGCTGGCTGAGAGATGTGCTCCCAAAAGGGGAAGCATACAGTGCTCAAATCCAGTACCTGAATTTCAATCCCTCTAGGTATCTTTAATCTCTTTTTTACTCTCTCTGGGTTGTTTCATTTGATCTAACTTAGTTTTCACAACTCCTGTTGTGCCGGCTTGGTGGCAGTCAGTACTACTTCATTTGGGTGAATGGAACCTGTTTGGACAACCACAAGGCCATCACAATGAAGAAATAACCTGTCATGATACACCATGGCTTTTCAACCACATGACCTGGGACAGCATCCAGACAGCACAGAATCAGCATTTAATATTGTTATAATTGGAGAGGAAAAGTAAGAGATCACCATAGTATTGCCTGAAAGCTAAAAACCCCAATCAATCTCTTGATAATGCATAATTTAACCCCCTTGTTTCCATCTAAATTCATGGAAAATTACTGTGGTCAATCTCTATGATTTTTTTCCCCCACACAGAAACAGTACAATATATGACACATTATTTCTGGTAAACAAGGCCTTATTGATATGTTATTTCACTTCCAGTGCCCTTTCAATCACAGCTAGCATGCCTTCTTTCTTAAATGCTGGTTTTGACCAGATCCCTGTTCAAAATTATGTGGAAAAAAAAATCAGAATTCTTGTCCAAAGCAGTCAGTAATGCAGATTGGGTGCTAAAAATTGTATTCAGTGATGGTATGAAATAATTGTTTTAGATTGCTGAGGTGTAGATCCAGACATCTCCTTTTTTTCCTAGTAGTTTGATACAGAGCTGAAGACTGCAAAATACTTTCATCAAAACTCAATAAACACAAAAATTCGATTACACAAGTAGACTTTAAGTAGAAGATCAGAGGAAATCAGCATGTTCCTAAGAAAAAGCAAGGAAGACTGTAATGTGAATACTTTCGTGTTATGTCACAGGTCTTGTCTCACAACCCTACTGAAATTAGTTGCAATGAACTGCACAAACATCTAAAGAAAGGCAGGGTGTGGTCTACTTAATCACAGCCACTTCTGAAAACTGATGGGTTGCACAAATGTGACCATAAACTGAAAATAGATTACTGCGTCTGTCATGCTCCCTGCAATTGCTGCAACCAAGGACAGCAGTCTGCAAGGACAGATGCAGCAGAGAGCATCCTGGCAGGCTTCCAGCTACAGCTGCCTTTCCCTCTCCACTGAAAGTCTCACCACCGCATGGTATCTCTTGATTTTGCGCTTTTTTTGGCAACCTAGACCCAGATATTTGTTGTAAAACTGCTTTCACATTACTGATTTTAAATTGCTGTGTCAGCTTTGGGTTTTTTGCATCACAGCAAATAATCTCACAAAGTAAGGACAAGTGAGATGTGAGATACATTGTCCCAGAACCTGAAGAATTGTAAGCACGTGGCAAATAAAAACAGATTTCCTCATGTCAGTATTTTTTTTTTGAAAAATTATTTACATTACACTGTAGTTCTGCAGAGACAACAGTGACAGTGGCTCCATTTTAGTCATCCCTAAAATATAAGGGATATAAGGGTAAGCCATGTGTACAAGCTGTACGCTTTAAACAGTTGTATTGAAACAAGCTGCTTCATAGTACAAATACCTCAAAACCAGACTACATCCAAACTGCCCAAATTACAAATCTAAGCACATCAGCATTGCCTTAGAAGCAGGTTCTCTTAAGGAAGCAAACACAGGGTTGAATTTAGTGACACCAGTGGAGCGACTCACACCCCTAAGCTGGTGCCTCACTAAACAGCCTTGACCAGTGCTGAAGACAGAACCTCAGGTATTTCTACAGGAACTATTAAAGCAGGAGTAAGTAGTAGTTTTAATTCTGACCTTTGATTCCTTTGGTTGAAATCCACTGTTGAAATCCATGTAGTCCAGTGCCTGATGCATGAAATTCTAGAGATAAAAGTATTTGGGATTTGCAAGTCATGTGTTTCTTTCCTGTTTCATTCACCAATACATTCATCCCTGTTTTATATTTGATTGGAAATATCTCAGGTAAAGAATATGTCTAGCAGTTTAGAAAAAATTAGCATCCTACACACAGAAACAGAACCCCATCGTATTATTCTTTGAAAAGATAATTTGAAATTTTATTACTTTTCTAAGCATTCAGTGATACAAAACTCACAGTTCTTAGTGTGAATTTTGCTAAACTCAGGAATTTAAAAAACAAACTGAGAAGTATTTCAAAATTTAATTAAAAAGAAATCATTATTGATGAAACAGGAAAGTCTAAATCCTATTAAAAGAAACCAAATCTTCCATCAAATTCAGTAGTGATGTAAAAATCAAATAATTGGACTTTACTGATACCTTAAAAAGTGGCATTTTAAAGTATATTTTCCTAGAGAAATACTATTGGGTAGTGCAGCAATCCAGAAACTTTTGATTTCTGGGAGTATTTTTGCTTTATCTCTCAATTGGCCTGGATATAGAATTGCATCAATGCTACACCTCTGTTTTGTAAATTTTAACAGCCTTTTTTCAAACAATTGTTTTATAGCAACCGAATATAACCTCAGAGCTGATAATTAGTAAAGCCCATTAGAGTGCCTCACACCATACCTGTCACATCCTACTGTCTTTTTTTCCCCCAAAACAATTAATTTTCATATGCTCAATGCATGTTTAAATGGCTTTTTGGAGCATGGCCCAAAAATTAATAAACCTGAACTCCATCTGGGCAAACTCCAGAACGAGAATCCTTCAAACTGCTGCCTGTTTCTCCTTCATGAGAGGCTAGGTGCTGCTCTTTTTTCTGTTCAGATTTGTTTCATAAATAAAAAATGGGCATTGAAACACTTCTGTCACACATGCTCCTGTTATTTGGAGAAAGTCAGCAAAGGGTAAGAGGTGCTGGAACAGCAAACACAGCCTTTGTAAATTAAGCCCATATATTACTTTCTTATTTGAAACCCAGTAGTGTATTGCTTGCTTTTTTCTTTAATTCAATAGATGTATGGACATTTATTTGAGTGAAAGTATTCCCCAGTACCAGACACATGACATAATCTACATGATGGCTATGCAATGGCATTCTGCTTTTCTCTTTTATACTTAAACTCAGTAGTAGACCCAC
>VYXD01007102.1:457483-504014 GCA_013397195.1 Hylia prasina | reverse complement strand
AAAAAAAAAGGTGGGGGGGCAATCACTGCATTCAGTACCCACGATTTTAGCAGGACTGTATAATTTTGTTCTCTATCTCTCTTCTGAGATGGAAAAACAGGCATAAAATGAGAAACAAACTGAAGGCTAGTATGATGCCAATGACTTCCTACACAAGGAAAAGACAGTGCAAAGGCTAGGAAAGGTACATGGCCACATGGGCAAAGACTGCAGATCCAAGACTATGAAGAAGAAAATTTGAAAAAAAGAGAACACTTATTTTCCTAACAAAATAGAAAGAAATATTGGTTGGACAAACAGTCATTCTCCAACCAAGTCAGGTGGTGAAAAATTAAATTTTAACCCTGATTCAGCAAAATTGTTAACTTTGAGTGCACAGATTATTAATCAACATTTACTAAATATGTGATTAATTGAATATATGACTACAATTAAACCTCACACATATTAATGGGGGACATTACAACTCTCAGCAATGAGTGATTAAATTGGCACCATACCAACATGCAGAAATAAAAACAAAATTCCCATTCCTGATTATGTCACAGATGGAAAATTTTGCCCAGCAATGACACCTTAATTAGTACCACTGTCAGCTGCAAAAGGTCATCTATTTTCAACTGCAATAGCAGCATTGTACAAATTATGGTTGGCAGACTGGTATCTCCTTAATCAAAATAAAACATAAAGTGATCCTTAGTGGACCAACTGCAGCTGTCCAATCATAATAAACAAAATTCCTTAGTTGATTTCTTTTTCTCGATCTATGTTTTCTTCACCTTTTCAAGAAATTAAATGGATATAACAGAGATGAAGGAAAAGACTTTTTAGGCTGATTTGTGTATGTGTTGGATTATCTCAGATACACAGCTAAATCGGGGTGTTAGCCTGAAAACTGCGCAGTGTCAATTTCAAAATAAATAACGGTAATGGTATTTTCAGGATCAGCTATTTTTTTTCTTTCATGTTCATTGCCAAAGCAGTTAGAGGACCCAGTTGTACTTGTAAGGTGGTGAAAAGATTTACCTCTACACATCTGTTGTTTCTTGAGAACCTACTGCATGTTGCTTGAGAGCACTGAATGCAAAAATTAACATAATTAACCGTGATGCTGCTAGGATGTGAAAAAGCACATTAAGCAAAGCTCTTACGATAATGGCATTAGTAATTAAATACTGAGTTTGATATGTTTACAGTAATTTGCCCTAGGAAATGCTGTAGAAAGAGCAAATAAAGCATGTGTTTTTTCCAATCCAAATTTGCTCGCGCTAAAGCCTGAAGGCCTTAGTAACACAGTAGCAGTTTACTGAGATATCAGACTCAGACAGTATTTACTAACTACCACATATACATTCAGTACCAAGCATACAACAAAACACAAAAATGCCTGCCTCGAAGGTGTGAGATCTGATCTACTGTAATCCAATAAGTGATAACAACAAGCTTTTGACAGCCATTACAAATGTGCTATTGCATTATGAATGGCATTCATCTCACCCAACTCTAATAACAGCACCTGGTCTAAATGTAGAAGCAAAACTCCATTTCTAGTAGAGATGGGCACTTACACACTATGATTTATCCTACTCCAGTCTGAGATCTTAGATAAGACTATGATTAAACTTAAAACACAGGCAAAATTTTAATTCAATCTGACCCCAACTTAAGCAGAATTAAACCAGTGTAATTGAAAATAGAAAGAATGCTGATGGAATATTTGCTGGGTTTAAGAATTCTGCTGTACCTTCTTTCAAGACACAGTCTCCAGCCACAGTTTGTCACTTCAGAGTTATTTCATAAAATTTCGGTTATTATTCACAGCTAAGAAGTAATGACTAAATTAATGTCATAGCAGACCTCCTTTTAAAAAACTCTCACACAGAGAAAAGTTTTACTGCAGGTCTCGGTTTAATCCTCCTTCTCAGAAGCTGCTGGGTTTTAAGGACTCTGATCTTTTCCTCAGCATCACCTTCCCAGTAGTCCTGCGTCTAGCATCCTTAATGGGTGAGTCTCAAATGTTCTTAGAGTCTCCCTTGCTGCAGCCTCCAATACAGATCAGTAAAATGTCCCTGTGAGTAGCAACTCTGCGCAGCCATTCCTCAACTAAATATTGTCAGTCAGACAAATATTCATTCCACAGTGGTTCTTAGCAACCAGCAGGGCCTTTATGGAATTTTTTGAAGATAAATACCAACAACAAGCTTCATTTTTCACAACCCTGTATAAAAGCTATGACTAATTCACCATTTTACCTAATAGTATTCTCACCTTGCTTTCTAATGTACTTTGGTTCAACTCCAGATACTCTACAATGTATTGTAGAGCTGCATGTCAGTAACACAGTTTGATAAAGATTAGCCAGAACTCAGGAAAAAAGGATGACACAGTAAAAAGAACCTAAAATCATGATGCAGCAGACTTAAATTCCAATCCTAGCCTTATACCTGATTTGCTAGATGGTCCTTGTTTCTTGGCTCCACCTTTCACAACTTGTTTAGAGTTTTGTACCATCCTTTAAACAAAGACCATCAGTTTAACCAGCTTTGCAGCTTTTCTACTGTGCTCAAGACTGCATCCCAAGTCACAGAGTGTAAACAGGCCACAAAAATGCGTGGTACAAGCTATAAAGGGAGGCAGTAGTCACTGGAAGGGATTGGTACTGTCACAATTGATCTATTGCCTGAAGGCAAGGAAATTTCTCAAAGGGAAGCTGCTAGAGGAAGAACCACCAAGGTGAGGTAATTCCATAGGACTGATTAAGCCAGTGGAAAGAGTGCTGCACTCAATGTATTTCTCCATATATTCATCAAATTCCACAAACACAGACTTTGCAGGGTTAGGTAATGTCTGTTCAAGGCAATGGTTCTCAGTCATTTCAGATGTGCAACATGCTTCAAATAAGCTTAAAATGCTAAGGCATCATTATGCTAATTTAACAGTCTTCTATCAGAAAGAATCTTACATAAAACTTCTCTAGTTTTCATATAGACTGTAGAAAAAGCTTAAAAACCACACGTGAAGTTAATGGCTTTATGTCTGATGATCTTCTCCATCTAAAAGGCTCTTTTTATAGTAGTGGCTCAAAAAGTGTACCCAAAACCCCACAGTTTCTTCTGCTTGAAGACCTCCCTGAAGCTCCTGCTATTAGTTTCACAGCACTTCAATAACTTATTGTCTTGATTATTTTTTCCAATTAAAATTTGTTGATTATTAAAACACTCAAATTGTGAAGATGAACATTTTAACGTTTTCATAGACAACACTCTTCATTATTATTGAATTTTTCTCTTAAATACACTCCTAAAAAAAATTAATTAAACAAAGTTTGAAGACAGATAATGATCTGTTGATGAAAGTATATGAAGAAACACAAAGAATTTTATATTTCAATTGTTGTTGTCCTCATAAAGGAGAAAATATTGGTGATACAATCCCTTAGGTGGTTTCAGAAAGGCTGAATCTTAGGAGGCCTTTTACAGCATTGTTCAATTCCACAGTGACAAAATAAGCAATTTTAAAAATATGAGAGACGCTTTGGGTGGGAAAAAAAGATAAATTTGACATCTACATCCTGCTCCTGTAAATGTTTATAGTTTTAACATATTTTGATGTACATACATTTTCTTTATACCAACCAGAATAAGAGTATTTGTGAAAGGACTTCATTGGCCTCACAGAAGCTGAAGTCAGGGTGGAGGTGATGCTAGATGTTTGGGAAGGAAAAACAAGATTCCATTGCACTTGAGCATGACCTAGTGGCTGGTTCATTGAGTGGCATTTATGGTAGAAACAGAAAAGACTACTTGTATGCTCAGGGCAATTAATGTGTGTGCAGCAGCTCACTGAGGATTGGATAAAGGCAAAAAAGAGTGTCCAGGAATGACGTATGTAGATGAAAGACACACACTCCCACACAAATCAGCCAGATGGGACTCGTGCCTGGTACTTGGACCAACCAAATGCACTATATTTTGTGACTAAACAAAATGCTCAAGCAGATTTGCACAGAGGATCAAAACCTGTAAACTTTCTCATTCTTTCCAAAGTATTTAGCCTATTTACACTGTATAAAGGCTTAATGGGCTAAAAAAGTAGTCTGAGTAGCTCACAGTTGGTATTACCATTAAACCAGAGGTTGATATTTTTATTATTCTGTATTTAAATTGGGATTCCAGCAAGTGAAAACTTTGTCAGTAAAATAAATGGTAGAAGAGTATATAATCTATATTGTTTACATGTTCAAATCACATCTATAGTTTGTCCAGGAAGACTGTACACTTGTTCTTTAAACTTAGGAAATAGCTTCCTCAAAGACAGCCAAATTGTTATTTACCTTGAGTATCCTGGCTAAACTATCTGTTAGATGAAGCAACTGACATCTGTGCCTATTCAAGAGTTACTGATGCTACTTATATTATAAGAATTTATTGTGATTGCCTTCAATTTAAAAAAACATTAGTTTGCCTTAACCATGAAATATCCCACCGTAATATACTCTACATATTCGAGGCAATAAAATATAAAGCTGTTTGACCTGTACTAGTCAAACTAAAATGGCAAATGGAAATATATATTGTGTTTTCATTACCAATTTTTAGCTAAATCCCTTGAAATGTAAAACAAACTCATGAAGCTGAAGCTGAAACAACTTTAATACTGCTGTGTCAACAGAATCTGAATGCTTGTTGATGATGACTGACAGATAAAGATAAATATATGTAAAATGTTGTAACCCCTTATCCTCTTTATCCATGTCCTATATCATCAAACAGGCTTTTGCATCTATCCATGTTAGTGGTCAAAACACTTAAGGCTTCAATCATTAAAAGAATTACTTACATGTGCATAACATCAAGCTACTTAATTGCTCTTGCTACTCCCTGACTGTCATTCAACCACAAAACATTCACCTTGCTATCCAGAGCTGATCCACACTAAAGATGAGTCTTGGCTCTGAACTACACTTTCATTCTTTCTGCTGTCCCTTCTCCCTTAATAAATCAAGAGGATTCCAAAAAAAGGGTATAAATTTAACAGTTCGGTCACACTTGTCGATGCTTCAGCATAGATACAGCTTGCCCTCATGATGACCCTTAGTTTGAAAACTGAGATGCAAAGGGAGTAGGTAGGTAATTCTGCTTGTAAATCATTAAAGACAGGACCTATTACTTAGACTGTGAGATCAGATTTTAGTCTCAAAATTTTCTTTCGGGGTGCCAAAAATCACTTCACATAAAAGCAGAAAATATACAATTTTAATGATTGGTATATTCCTTTCTGAGTAAACATGTGTCTCTTTAAGAAGAACAGAACACATTGGGAGTGAGTAAATACATTCCAAAAAGAACTAAAATAACATTGTCTTTGGTCCTGATTCCTGAGTGGGACATACTGAAAAGTCCAGGGGAAAGAAGTCAGGGACTATGTCATCTCCTGTTTAACTAATGAAAAATTATTCTTAGTTGAGATAATTCTTCATAACGCCACCCTACAGAGTTCATAAGTCAAATTTATATGCAGCCTTTTTGGATGAGCAAATTGCACAAGGCTACTTACTGTACACAGGCTGCAAATAACATCAACCAAGGGAAAGGCAAGCCTACTGCACAAAGCCACATAGGAAAGAAGAGAAACCTCCACAACAGGAAGTTGTGGAGCTGCCTGTGGGGTGGAAAGCACATGGAACTTAGCTCCCTGCCACCCACACACTCAAATTTTACTGGAACCAGGTACAGTATCTTGTATGATTTCCTTCTGTGTCATTGCTTCAGTAACTTTCCTGCACAGGCCTGCATACATAAAGAACCTACTCTGTTAATTTGCTTAGGGGAGGAAGAGAAAGAGAGGAACATTTTGTGGTAAAGAATAATGCCTTCCTTTCCCCTACCTCTAAGCTATCGTTTTGTTTTAGTTGGATTTGTTATAAAGAAATGGGCAATATTCTCCTGCACAGAACATCCACAGCTATGTAATTGTCAGGCATCTTCAGGTTTCATATGAACAGAATTAGGTAGAACCAGTAAATCCATCTCAGAAAAGTAACCCCTGGATAGCTGTAGTGACAGACCAATATTTTCATAATCCAAATGATATCTAGTCATTACATAACAGTTTCTAAGAGGGAGACACCTACACCTGTGTTACCTCCATATTTTTGCCCAGCATCTCCAGATTTTAAAGCACACATTCACTTGGTCTTCTCTCCCACACGTAATTTACAGCTGGTGGCAGGAATTAAAGCCCACACTGTGCTTTTGCTTGTGCTGGACCGCCCACATCTGCAGCAAAGCCCAGCCTTTCAACACCTTTTCCACACTTACAGGAAGACAGACAAGTTCTTCTGCAGTGGAACTAAACAACTGCAAAAGAACACCAGTGTGTCCACACAAAATTGAAGACCTGTGTGGACTACACAAACAAGAAGAGCACATCAGGCCTAGCTGACTTGTTCTGTAGAACCCTCACCACTGATACTTGAGCAAGTGCTTAGCTAGGCAACTGTGGATGGCTTTTTGCTGCAAAAGGACAGTAGGCAAGGAAAGAGGATGAGAAGAAAGCAACCACAAATGAGTAAAGAACTCTGATTCATGAATGAGAAAACACTGATCTTGGCAGCATTACAAAAGTAATATTTTCACTAGAATGAACTGTTCTCAAACAATTTCTCCAATACATTAGATACAAACAAGTTCTACTTCAGTATTAGGCATGCATGTGTTCTCTTTCCACCTCTTTTTTTTTGGTTCCAAACCCAAATTTATTGTGGCCAAAAGTTAAAAAAAAAAAAAATCCCAGTCTCTGCATTTTAGCTGTGTTTCTCTCTCATGGTATACCACAGCAGTGATGCAGTATGAGATCTCATTCCAGAACAATATTTCCCTTTCTTGATCCTTCTCTTTTAATAGTCCCCTGCCATAGAGAAACTACCAGTATACCAGTATTTAGGGAGTTTCTCTGGCAGTAGCATTCAGTTTTGGAAATGAATGAGATTTTCTTTGTCTCTCAAAGATATTAGTAAGTCAAATAGTAATGCTTTGACAAACTCACAGTAACTAATAACATATTATGGATTAGTTAAACCACAAGTGAAACATAACTGCCTGTGGGAGGAAATGTGGCAATTGTTAAACAGTGGCTAGCTTCAAAAACACCTAAAAGTTCAGACAAGCAGCAAAGTAAAGAACCAAACATAAGAGAAACTTGAAAGGAGATGCAGACAGGCAAATCAAACCTGTGGCTTGGTCGCTATTAATGCCCCTGCTTTTGTAGGTACAAGTTAATAACTGCATGTGATGAACCTCACCAGTTTGCAGGTCTGCTGAAATCCAAATCAGCAGTTTTCTAAGGGGATGCAGTTCCACACATTTTCATGGGGAAACTGAATATGGCTTTCTAATTCCAAAAGCACTGCATTAGGGGACTTAATTTGGTATTGATTCAGATGAGACATCTGAAATTAGACCTTTTGTGTGTGAGGGCAGCCTGGAGAGATAGATTTTGAAAATTATGTACTATTTCTCTACTGCCTCAGGAAGACAGTGGTATTAGCAGCAAAGAGCTTCCTGTTGGATATTATGAGTGTAGATTCTCATTATGTTTTGGGGTAGGAGCATCTTCCCAAGATGGGACTTCCCATCTGCTTTGGTTACATCTAGAAACTGAACTGGAGTTCACCAAGTCTGGAGCTGTGAACAGGGTTGATATCCTTACTGTGGGAAAGCTTTCTACAGTGTTTAAAAAATGGTTTAAATCCTGACCCTGAAAAGACTCTAAATATCAGCACTATGACATTGAAAACTTGCACTCTTCTGAGATCACACAGAACTATCTGAATTAGCTTCCTGATTTACAGATTTCTTAAATTCTTAGACATTCCATAAAGAATTTTTTCAGAAAATGAATTTAATAATGTCCTATAAAGTATGACAATAAATTGACTCTTCCCCATTATATTACACTGACCGCCAGAAGCCTTTTTTCAGGGGATAAAATTCCTATTTAACACTTAAAAAAGGTAGAAACTAGAGAAAAGTCTTAAAACATCAATTGAAAGAAGACAATATTTCTAGAAATATTTTAGCATGGTGTTATGAACTCTTGTTTTGCATTGTAACTTCAGTTCAGCTCTCTCTCTATCTCTCTCCATATTGATATTACATTTAACATTACAGAAAAACTTGGTGTGTGATGTTTTTGCAAGAAAAGGACATGTTTCAGATGTGGAAAGTTCATAGATTTAAACTCCAATCAGGTAAATGATTTGGAAAGAAAATTTACTCCAAAATACTCTTTGAACTGTCAGTGAGACTTTGAACAATAGCCTGTTACATCATCTGTGTAAAGTAAATTTTTAATGTTTTAAGAGATTTGAAGAAAACAACTTCGGAAATAAATGGCTATTAGAAAATCAGATGAAAATGGGTTCTGGCTGCAGCAGCTCCTACTGTAGGTTTCCCTTGCAGCCTCTGACTGCTGGTTATTTCCTGCTGAACTCTGACTGCAGCTTTTACCCAGCCAGACTGTGACTGCAGGTTCCAACAACAGGCTCTGACTGCAGACCCCCCACAGAACCAACTACCAATTGAGATGATGAGCTCTTTACATGGACTAATGAGGAAATTACTGAATGTCCTAAGGAAAATCACTATTTTCTGTCAGATCCATAAAGTATGGGTTCTGAGAGTTTTGGCCGGAGTCTCCCAATGTTGTACAACAGCAATCTACCACACAGTTCCCTGGCTAGGTAATAGCAAAACAAGTGGCAATACTTCACATGGCAGCAATGTAGCATTTTGCACTGCTGTACAATAATCATGGGATGGAAAGTATGTCCTAAGTTCAGAAAGGAGCTTTGTTGCCTAGCTTTCATAGTAGGTTTAAAACAGCAAACTCACTGGAAATTTCTGAAGAGTTGTGGACTCAGCATCACTATGTACAAGAAGAGCATGTGAAGAGTGTGAGTAATTTAACTAAGTGGAAATATTCACACAAAAAGCTGCAGATTCAAGAAGGTACCTTATTAGTCATGCAAAGCTAATTAATCACTTTCTGACATTTCATATGCAAATTCTCATATTACAAGTCCACTCAAGCAGCATCTCGAATTACAATTATATTTGTCTATGTATGAAGTAAAACACACTGCACAGTGTATTTGTAGCAACAAAAGCGAGCAGAAAACACCATAACACCACCATAAGGAAATAAATGCTTCAGTGGGAGAGGGAAAGGTCCATCCAGCCCACTGTTGTGTTTTCAACAGTGACAGGAACTGATGGGATTTGGGGAGAGTAGTCAAGCCTGGCCCTTGTCTACAGGTATCTATTTTTAAGGCCTTGTTTTAATGACGTTGCCAATAATGCATTCTGTTGCTACCCATGCTAATTTATTCGGTATCACAAGGTTTGTAAGAAACCATACATCATTATAAAAAACAGACTCCCTTGCAATACAAAGCAATAGGAATTCTTTAGGTATTTCCACTGAAAATTAGTCTGAGCAAAAATTAGCCTTATAAAAAATACTCCCAAAATTGATCTGATAACACATATTTGAAAAGCACATATGTTAAAATGCCACAAATAATTTTATAAATTCTGAGTCACACAGATATATTCAATTAATGAATAAATCAAAATGTTGATTTAGATCAGTATTTGAGCATCAGCATTTTAGATGTTGCTTCCATTTTACAAGTGCTGCTAAAATAGAATTTCAGATGCTCTCACATATTGACTTAACTCATCTGTTATGGAAATCAATTGGGAATTCTTCTGAATGTCCCATTTAGGAGAGAACAATTTCACCAGCCCATCCTTGTCTCCAAGAGCCAGAGTTCCAGTGTAGTAGCTTGCTGTTGTGATTTAAATATTTCCATAAAACCAAATGTCATATTTTTCTGACAGTAGAATATGTAGTGAAAATTGAAAACATGTTATAAACAGACTGAATTACTGTATAATTAGGATTTCCAAGAAGGCAGACTGCAGGCTAGTCAGCATTTTAAAGATGCAGAAATAATAAATAATGGGATTGTTCATGCTCCCCAATAAGTACAAGTCTGCTAACACAGATCCAACTGACATGGATCCAATGTTTAATGACTTTTCTAAATCAAAGAAATCTTTTCTTAGTCTGTGATTTCATTCACTTTATCAAAAAATAGTGGAATTTGAAAATAGTTTATCCAGGCAAAGTTTTAAAATAGAATGAAATGAACAGAAGCTATGAAGCTGTGAAGCTTCCAGTGCTCAGAGTCACAAGTGCAGGTGGCTAAGCATGGAGGTATAAAACATTTTTCATCTAATTCTCTTGACATATTAATGTAAACCCTCTGCTTTTATGTTCTACCTCAGTAAAATATAGTTGCATTTTTCCTGTTCTGATCATCTAAGTCCAAACGCAGGGAGCCCAGCTGAATTAGAAGCCTGGAGCTGAAGCAGACTATATGTTACATGGTGCAATGCACAGAAATACTTCAGGCTTCCTCATCATTTCTTGAGTTGCATTCTTGCCCTGAGAATCTTTGTCTACCTCAATGGCAGTTTTTGCTCATCTGAACTGTAGCAAGATGATATTTTAATATTTGCTTAATCTGACTAATCTCAATGCCTTGCTTTTGGCAATGAAGTAGGAGCATCCTTAAGGAGTCGGTAACAAAAATATTCATAGAATCACGAAATCATTTAGGCTGGAAAAATGAGATCCTTGAGTTCAAATGGTAAATCCCTTGAATTAAATTTATTTCTAAGTCTACATTTTAATACATTAAAGTTCTAGTGAAACTGTAGGAATGGCAAGTAAACTGACTTCCAGTTTTAAGGTAGTCAGTTACCTTAGGAGCTGACTAATTAGCTAAGGAGCAGCGCTCATCCTCATACCTTTGCTGGGTTTATGTGGACAACAGCTACCAGCCAGTGCAGTGCAAATAAGACAAGACCTTAACTTATTGCTGACATAAACTACCAAATAATGTTTTGTCACCAGAATAAAAAGTGACACACACAGGGTACTCCAGGGATGAACTGAGTGCAAATTCTAAAAACTAATGACTTGCCATGAAAATGCCCCTGTAATTTCAGTGAACATAAACATTGTAACAATTTTTAAATCACTCCAGTATAATTATAACTCCTTTTTCCCAAACATAAGTTTATATATAAGAATAAATAATTACCAGTTCTCATGCTCTTACACATTAAAAATAGACAGGAGTTATGGTTGTTATTTCATTTTAACTGATGGTGCTGATGTTGTTCTTATAAGTAATTTGAATGTATCACACACAATGTGTATCACTTTGCTTTTAAAGTACAGAAAGAAATCAAAAACATCGTTAAGAGCTTAGTCCTGCCATTTTATTAAGGCCATTAAATATCACAAAAATTATGACTGCAGTATGTAACATGCAGATTGTAAAATGCCTGTTATCTCAGCATACTCTTTACCACACATTTCAGGAGATGCATAACTCTCACAATCACCCCTCCTTAGCAGTACAACCTCCTTACATTACAACTTCCTCCAGAGCAATGCCTGATCAAGTGCCGTTGTGATTTCTTTCTGTGAGATGATTTGGAATTAGATAGTGCTATACTTGAATAGGAAGCCACTAGAGTAAACAGGAGGGTTTGCTTCAAGAGGTTCCCATACTGAAAATATTAATCAGAGAATTCAAACTCCTAAACAGGGCCATGTCTGTCTCTCAGGGATGGTGTAAAACTGGCCACCACTGTCTATCTGCCTCTGGCAAGTCGGCAACAACTTGTCACTTTGTAGGCCTAGAACCTTAATAGTTATCACTCTTCACACCCAGAACCATTATCACACTGACCAGGACTGTATCTGTTCCAGCAGCCTGTTCCTAGGACCATTCTTTACTGTCTGGCACTTCAAGACGTATTTCATCAAAAAAATATTTATAATGCAGTTATTTCAGATGTGTGAGAACATGTAAATACAATTGCCTTTGTTTTTTCCAACTGTATTTCTTCTTACTTCTTGAACTACTAAATCCTTTTAATAGTTAATAGGAGTAATCATGTACAGAATCTCTTTTCCTTGGTGACCATGTGGGAGACAGATTGAAAATGTAAGCGAAACTTGCACTTTGCAAGCAAGCAAATGTGCAGGTGCACATTGCCATTAAAAATAGCATCAAGCAAAATATGACAAAGCACATGGCAGAAAAACAGCATCCAGTCAGAACCAAAACCCACTGAATGTACTCTGAAATACCTGCCTTAAATACTTCTACATGGAATATCCATTTAAATATTTCACATGTGTTCTTGGAAAGGGGTTGGTGGACAATCAAAGGAAAATTATTCCAACTGTGAAATGTCAAATAACAGGAAAGAATGCTGCCATGAACTGTGATACACTTTTGAAAGATGAGCAAGGGAAGGAAAAAGAAACAACACTAAGTCCACATTGCAAGCTGAAAGCAGCTTGGATGCAGTATGTTCTCTTGCTACTGAGCAACAAAGAACAGGAATTTCTGCATCTTCTGGACATTTCTGAGGATCAAAACAAGATCCAATCATCTGAACTGAGTGCTTTTCCTCATTTTCATGCATTCTTTCAAGTTTCCTGCTACATTACTGCTTTGTGAGCAGTAAAGACAGGGGAAAACCTCATTTCATCTCCTTGGCATAACAAAAAAAAATAAAAGTGCATATATGATCAGTAAAAGATATTTAGATCTACCAAATTGTGCTAATTCAAGGCAACAAAATGTAAAGTATCATTTAAAAAATACTCTCCTATTTAATGCTTTCACAACTTGCTTCATTTTATGGAACAACAGTATATAGCAGCAACCAAAGAACCCTTTTCTTACAGTGATAAACTGATACAAAAGTTGGAACAATTTATTACCGACAGTCTTCATGATGTTTAGTCGGAGTGACATTATACTTTTAATAATATTTTTCCAAACTCCATTTATTGCTTATAAAGGCATCCAAAAGAGATTAACATCACACTCTGTATCAAGTGATAATCTAAAGACTGCCTGACAGTGACTGGCTCAGATTTCAAAACTTCTGAATAGAAGACAGCAAACATACCGAGAGAGTTTTTTTCCCCTACAAGATAATTATTCATAGAGGCTCTCCTTTATCAACACAAGGAAACAGATGAAGAGAGTCATGCTCGTTGGTAGACATTAATGGGCTTAATTTACTAACAGTATTTGTCTCTCCAAAAGTTATGAAAAAAAACTACTAAAGTATGGTGTGGAGAAACCCTGCACCTTCTAGTACCACGTTCCCTGGCAATTTTTCAGAACCATTTTTGAGTAATTTTCTGTCTCCTCAAAGAATTAGTCAATGATTAATCAATTCAATACCCCAAATTAAATGTTTGTTTTAATGTAAAATTTATTTCATCTCTAATTTGCATATTTTGTTATGTCTTTTTAGCCGCCAAATTTACAACAACTGATAAATAGCCTCCTAAGGTATTTATTTCAATTAAGCTTGGCTTCAGGGTGGTCCTTATTTCAGTCAAAACTAGAAAATTGATGCATGATTTCCAAAGCCAAAGCCAAAACAAGTTGCAAAAAAATAATTCATTTTAACGTTTTTCAGAGTTTCGCTGATGTGCGTTCATGGTATGTCCCATATTTTATTAATTGTTTATGTATTTTAGTTCTGTATTTCCAACAGCCTATTAAATTTTTTTTCAATGTGGTTGTAAGAAATGGTACAGTTGACATATCCTTTAATTTTTTTTCTGAAATAGATTCTTTCACTGATACCTCTTATAAGCAAATTTTTTTTTAAACCCCAATTCTTAAAGAATATTATGAAACCTTGAAACCATTAATGCATTAAATACAATTATAATAAACCACCACTTTTTCCAGTTAAGTATCACCAGACAAAGAATAAGGAATCAAACTAGAAAATTTAAGAATACAGAAAATATGGTTTAGTGTTTAAATGCAAATGAAAATCGCAAGACTTTTCCTGCTTGTCTTACAAGGAAGTATTACATTTCACCAAAATGTTTTTGAGCAAACATGATGGATTCACATCAGTTGTCATGTTTCTAAACACCTTATTTACTTCATATTTGTCACAGAGACAAGTATCAAAAGTTATCCTCTCCCCATTTCCTTCCATTACAATATTTACACATTTGTTGAATGTTTTCCTCTCACCAGAAAACATCAATACAACAAAAATTACTTTTGATTGGCCTCTCCTTTCACAACTGCATTACAAATATATTGGTAACAGTTGAGACATACTAATACTTCTTCTCTACTAACACTTCTAACTACATTTGTAAATGAGTGTCACTTGTCACCTGAATATATTTGGTGCAGTAAATTTGCCCTTTCTTAGGGACTAGTCAAGTAACTTTTCCAAAATGAAGAACAGTAACCAGCCACTGGATTTCTTCCATGTTTTGGTACATATAGCATGTGTTGCTGAAATCTACCCTTCATCGACTCGGGTAGGTCTCCATGCATATTTTATTTCAATATTTGAAGTGTGTAAACTTCTATTTGAGCTCAGAGGTTGAACATGCTTTTGGGCCAACTTGTCTCATATGAATTAAAATTGTTGAGCACCTTCAGAAAACCATTTCTACCTCCCTCACAGACAGCTCCAAAATACCATTAGTTATTAAGAGGATAAGACAATGCCATACAAAGTTATAATTCATACAAAGCCATTTCTGTGGCTATATATCACTGGTTAATAGACTATCATAGAAAAGACTCAGCAGAGTTGCAAAATTTTGTTCAAAGGCATATGTTCACAGGCATATATTGTGTATGTACATACTTATTTTGGATATAAATTATATTTGCTTTTTGGCAGTAGTGTCTCCAGCTATTAATTTATATTTAAATCTTTGTCTTTAATATTCTGCTTTGTTTGGACAATTGTATTGTATTTGGACAACTGCACTGTAGAAGGCTTGACAACATAATCAAAGTTAATGTGATTAAAATCTTCCCTTTTTATTTTTTTCCTTTTTTCAGTGCTTTTAGATTAAACCTGTTAAAGTTAGCACCATGTTGCATACTGGAAACACCTGGGTACAAATGCTCCTATTTGGATGAAAGACAAAACTGATGACAGTTAGATAATGATGGTGCTGAATGTCCTCATTCACAGAAACAAGAGATTTTAATTCCAACCTGTCATCCACAAAAGTATATATTGTATTTCGAAGAAATCATTTGCTTTGTATTTAAATGTCAATGTTTCAGAAACCCAAGTTTTCAGACACGACTTAAACAGAATTACAGCAGTTACTGATGTCAAAAACATGGTATTGTCAGTTTATATCTTGCCACAGTTTGTAGAGCAATAAACCCATTTGTTTTAATGGAGCCAAATAAACATTTATCTTGTTTTTTTCCATAGAAATAGTGTCTCAAACTATATTAAATAGTTTGGTTTGTCACATAATACTCTTTCTGAAAGCAAGTATTAAAAGTTTTAGCAGTCACATTAAAATAGCATTCCTAGAGAAATGAAGGAAACAGAAATTTTAAGGCACTTTATCTTACTGCAATTTACTTAAAAAACATAACATAAAAATTTAGAGTAAATTATTAAAAAATCCTGGATGTTGCAGTGCTATTGCCTTAGCAAGTGTCTTATTGAAAATAATAAAGCCTAGTGATGAATGGAAACAGGCTTCAAGACATATTACTTACTTAAACTGTATTATTACTGTTTGACATGTCTATATCTCAAGCTCCTGAAAATTGGAGACACACTGTTCCATCATCTACACCAGTAATTAGCAACTGCATGACTTTATAAGCAATAATTTCCATCAGCTCAATTTTAGTCAAAAGAAACAAGAATTACTTTTCCAGACAAAAATTAAAACAGTACCATTGTATCCTATGATATAAACAGAGAAGCTCCAGGCAAATGCCAAAGAATGGAAGACATTAAATTCACGTCTCAAAACAAATTCCGAAAAAAAGTAAGCCCTTTACAGTTCTTAGATCCCATCTAGGAGATCAGCTTAAAGGGATTGAAGTCAATTTTCCTGGTCAAACTGGGAGAACTATCATGCCTAGAATACAACTTAAAATATTTTTCAAACCTTACATCCAAATAAATCAAATGGCAAGTTCCATACATCAGGCAGTAAAAAACACCCAAAAGTACAACAAATAGATGCAGTGGAGGAGGGCAACATTCTTTTGGTACTTTCAGTGAGCATGCCACAAACATTGGTCAAGCATGCTTCACTCTACAAGTGCTTCTGTTCCAACTTTTAACAAGGATGAGCCAGTCGTGAATAGTTGTAGTGAGCTTTTTTCTTACTGCAGTTCCTACCAGTGCTGCTGCACCGTGTGGGCTGAGCTATTACAGCTGGCAGAGTTATAAGGTCACCTCATCCAGCCCTTGTCCATTCAGAAGTGCTTTACATCTTTCACTTATCCTTTATCATGAGTAGGTTGAAGCAATAGGATTTCTCCTAATTAGTAAGGAAATTTATTCTGTAGGTTCATTGAAAGTATTTTTTCCCTCTATACATTCATCTTTCATATATTTTACTTGTGAGCAGAGCTGTGAACACTCTCTCTTCTCTCTAGCCCTTCTTTACATCTGTACAATGTACAGTTCCCATGTACATCCCTGTCATCCTTTGGTTCCTGCTGTTCATTCCCTGTAGTAATTTTGTATGAACTGCATGGATTAGAAAGTGAGCTCTGAGAGGAAACAACCAGATGTCTGGTGTACACGGCATCATTTTCCTAAGGGGTTTCTTGAAATAGACTTCTAACAAACTCCTAAGAACATCCTCCACACAAATCACAGATAAGATGACCAAAACTAAGGTCTGCAAAGGAGTCTGTTGAATAACAATGGCAGCAAATTGAGGTTATTCACTTTATAGCCAAATAGGCCACTTCTCTGATTATTCCAGGTCACAAATATCATGTAGGAGAGTCAAATATTCAGGGCCAGATAGTCCAGTTAACTCCACACTTCATGGCAATCATTAGAAAGGCTAAGGACTTCAAAGGGTGTCACAGGAACTTACACTACTTGGCCAGATGCCACAGGACACAATACTCTGGAAAGGAATAAATAGCAGAGCCTGATTGGAATGAGGTAACTGCCTTTGAACCAGAACTTTGCAGCTCTGTGTAAAGGCCACTGTGATGACCAGACTTCAGAAATGAGACTTCTCATCTCACAGAAATGAAGCCCACCTAAGAAAGCAATTGAGGACACAGATCTGAGTGTTTCCCATGCTTCATATGCTTTCTCTCAGGTAAAACCAGAAATATCTGTAAAACAACATACATGAAGGTAGCCACAAAGTTTGGCCTATGTCATGCAATCCAAAGACATTTAACAGATCACGACAGCTTCCTCAGCATGACTATTGTCTCTTCCCATTCTTCTCCAGAAAATAGGTGTTTAGCAGCTTACTCTAAGTCATAGAATGACAATGGTTTGGGTTGGATGGAACATAATGACAAAATCAATCAGGCTGGAAAAGATCTCTGATCAGGTCCCTCAAGTGCTGTGAATAATAGTACTTGGTGGATGATACTTTAAGGCTCTGATGACAATAAGCCACAGAAATTGTGGTCTAGTAAAATGTGCCTAAGAAGTATTCCTGCTATGCATAACATATTTTTGCAACCTGAGAGCAGATAAATAGAGTAGCAGAATAGTCAGAAATGTCTGCTGTCTGAAGAGCACTAAAAACGATGTCAGCTATTAGAGAACTGTGCTTGTCTCAAGCATATCTTGAGGCTGGGTTGGAACAGATTCTACACAGATCCCAGAAACTTGACCCAGGTATGCAAAATAGAGGTTGGTATTACAGATGGTAATTATATTCATACCATATGTCCACTGTCATCTGGTGAAGGCACAGCTGGGATTAATGGAGTTTTCTAATATTTATTCAAGTCCTGCTACTTGTCGATACCATCCTCAAAACACTGCCTTTCCTCAAAATTCTTGTGTGGTCAGTTTTCAGTTTTTCAAATCCCCAAGGCACTTGATTTGTTCCTCTTATTATTTTCTAGCCTTTTAAATTCTCCAAGTATCCTACAGGCCATGGATTGGTCAATGGACTATTAGGCTGTGCAGTTAAAGAATCCTGCGGACCAAGGGCAACACTCATCAAAGACTCGGATGGAGGTGGCCAAAGGCGTCACAGAACTGAGGGTGGGCCTGTTCCACAACCAAGTCCTGCATAGCCTCAGTCTGCTCAGTAATTCTTTTTAATTCATGCATCCCCCATGGGGTAAGAAAGCTGGAGTAGGTGGCCTGTTGGTCCTCTGCCAAGCTTGTTTCCCCAGCTCCTACAAATGCCCAGACTTAACTAAGGAAAAACATACTGTCCAATTTACCAAGACCTGCACGGTTCCCCCACAGACCCTTCCTGTCCCATACTTCTAACACCACTTTACTGCTCTTGTGTACAGTCTCACAGTCGCTCTCAATACCCCACTTGCCCCTCGCATCGTCGCCCGTGTGTCCCTGATAAATGTGTTGCTGTTTCCCAGTGTATCCCAACTCTCCTAACACATGCCTTCTGTGCCTCTGCTCCAACTGTCTGCTAACCCAAAGGCCTGGATGAGGGAATAATGGCTTTTATACTATAAAGTGGGCAAGCCTTGTTCCCAGTTTCAGAGCCATGGTTCTGATCTTCCTGGGTGGGCTAGTCATGACCCTGTCTTGACAAGAATTAAGGACTTTCCACATGGGTTGGGCACACGGCATGAGGGAAATGAATCAAAACAGAGATGGGTGGAGGACAGAAGGCTAAGTTGGCAGGGGACAGTCGAATGAATGTGAGAAAAGCAACTTAGAAGGCCAGAGGACTTTGTAAATCTAATTCTGGAGGAAGGCTATCTGAATTAGATGAATACTGCATCCTTGGGAAAGTGGGATTAAGGACAAGAGGAGGAAAAAAGGCAGATGACTTGGACAGCAAGACTTAACTACTAACCTTCACATAACTAGCTAAAGAGAGAATCCTAATATTAATTTCAAGAATCTTTCCCAGGAAAACAAATTAATCTCCCAGCTATATTGAATATATACTGAAAGCTATATTGAAAATACCATATTGAAAAAAATATATACCTTATCTTTTAAAACACTGTGGCAACCTCATCTCTTTATTGCCCTCTCCAAGGTTCTTGGAAATTTGATGATTAGAAGCAGGCTGCAATTTTATGGGATAATATACTATAATCTCCTTACACCCATGAAGCTATATTCAATGAAGAAATTAACTATCTGTGATATCATCTACATTGCATTTGTCTCAACAAGTACTTCTATTATGCCCAAGGAACTAATTTTAAAGCAAGTATCAATGAAAAGCAAAATCAAGCATTTGAAGCAGATATCAGAACTTAAGAGAATTATATAATGTATTTGACCAGGACACAGTAGTAACGCTGTATAACTTTTGTGATCATTAGTAACCAAATAAAATAAACTTGAAAATTTTTTTCAAACACCAAGCCATGCCACATTCCAAATTCATGAAATATTTTGTTAATACATTGTTTCAAATAACTGTATTTAATAATTTTACTGGTTTATGGATATTCAGCAGAGATTTTTTTCCCTTGGTAAACTTATCACTATTATTTTCTTTCAGCCATTCAATTTGACTCATGTTCAAATATAAAATTGACCCATCTTATAGTAAAAACACGATAGTTTTTCTATGGACTCATAAGAGAACTGGAGTTGGCCCACAGAGAAGAAAAACCCTCCTCACTCCATGATACAGTGCACTGACTTCAAAACAGAATTTTCAGTTTCCTACAACACTTCCGCTGATTATGCTGTACCCATTTACAACTTGTTAGTTCATTTTTTATTTCTCCATCCTCTGTAGACCATGCTGTTGATCACAATTCAGGCACTGTTTCACAGCTAGTTTCTTTCACAATCCATGGCCATGTTGCCACCAAAAGGGAAATTTCTCCCTATTTCATTAAGCCCTTGGCCCCTCTTTTGTGCCAGCACTGGATCAGATGGATTGACTCTATTTAGCTGAAAACTATAAAAATTAATTCATTAGTTTTCAGGCAGATCAGCTTTTTGATCTAACCATTTACACAGCTGCCTGAATGTTGATGCCAGCAGAAGAAAGGCATTATAACCCATCGCCTGGAGTGAAAAAGTGGTGGGACAGTAGCAGAATAGACTTAAACTGGTTTACACCAACTGTGAAACTGCAGCCCTAAAATCACATGGAACTTTGCTGAACATACTGATCATCATCTTCAACAGCACAGCACTTTGAATACTAAATGGTCAAACAAATAGTTGTTGATGTGACATGGATAATATATACAAACAAGAAATTAACATATCACATTATCAAGCACTGAATCACCTGGTTAGTAAGATGCATACTATTCTGCATTGATCTTTACCTTCAGATCTTACTGAAAAATGGAACTTTCAGATAAATTTTTGTGCCTCATCTCTTTTTTGTTTCATTTATAACTTTTTATTAAACCTTACGTAACAAAAAACACCTGTATTGCCATTTCATCATGCTGTGAAAACATTAAATAAATTTCATCCTCATTTTATGTCAAGTGCCTTAAAAATAATTGCTCCTTTTACTATACATGTACAAGTTACATATTTTAGAAAAAAAAATGATACAGTATTTTGATCAGTCTAGCAATAATTAGTATGTTCATGTACAAGTTTCATCTACTTCCTCACTGTTCATATGCTTTGTTTTATTTGTTACCATAATTTTTAGCCCCACTGAAGGTCCTAACAGGTAAGCCTAAATGCGTGTTGCATATGTGAAACAATAAAGACATTATCAAGTAATGTAACTGCCTAGGACACATAGCAGTAATTTTCTAGAAGTGTACTATTCATACCTGTTGAAAAGATTTTGTTTCTAAAAGAAAAAAAAAAAGTAGGTACAAACTCTCTTCTTTATCCCTTTTTTCTTAACTATATGATGCTCAACATGGAGTTTGCCAATTTGAGACAATCATTTCAAGTCAGCCTTGCAAAATACTGTTGCAGAGCTCTGCTGAAGAATCAGTGTTAAGTTTTCTCTAGGAATTGTAAAGATTACTGTCAGGTATTATATACTTCTAGGGGAGAATTTGTCCCAATATAGTGATGAGATTTAGAAATTGTCAGCTTCCTTTCCTCAAATATCACATTCCTAGCCATTCCAGCAAGAACTTTGTCTTGCTTATTTCTCCCATGGACTCTCTAGACTACACTACCTAAAAATAATTCAAATCACAGAACTACTTTACTATAACTGATATCCTTCTACCCTACCTAATTTCTGAAAAGACCCCTAGAATCTGCACTGTTATCAACATATTGCAACCAGGAATTTTTTTAAAAGCCAAGCAAAAAAAAAAAAAAAAACAAAAAAACAAACACCAAAAAACAACCAGAAAAGAGTCAGAAATGTCAGGTTTTCTAGCTGTAGTTTTTCCATTTCACCTTTAAATGCCAGAAGTAATTTGTCACTTCTACTGGATTACCTCATAGATGTTCAAAGTCCGCCAAGTGCTTTTCACTATTATTTCCATCAACCTTTCAGTGTGATGACTAATCTGCTGCAGAATTACGTGATGTAACACAATGGTTAAAAATAGTAAGGAATAGCTTTGCTTTCTTTTATTGCCAGTCATTTCCAGAGTTCCTCATGCCCTCATGTAACTTTCTGTCCTTATAAAATTTAAAATGAAAATTAAAGCAGCTTTCCGTCTTTCAGTAACACTTATGCATCAGTCTGTTTGCTCACACTATATCATATATATATCTATATAAAGGCATATGTGTAATTATACACCAGAAAAATTTATATATTGATACTATGACTTGAAGCACTAAATATTTGGAAAACACTGGTACAACCCCACTTAAAAAGCTGAGAGTGACAGAGGCCTTACAAAAATCTCAGAAAAAAATGAATAATTCTACCTTTGAACAAGTATTTGAAATGTCTGTAACAAGTAGGGCTTGGAGCCATGCATGATAAGGGCAGAGCAATGTATTTAATAGCTGCTTATTTAAGTGCATCGTGCATGAGGTAGGAAATCTATGGAAAAACAGTGTAATCTCATAATTAAATGTAAACACATGAGGGACCAAGTTTATTCCATCAAAACCTCCCAGGCTTTTTCTCATTCCTTATCCCTTATTGAAGCTGTTATGCCCACTGTCCACGCCTCTCTTGCTCTTGTCCCAGTTCCTTCCATTTATTTATATATGTTTGCCTTTCCTGGCCTGCATTCCACCAAAGCAACTCCTCCTCTGTGGTTCTATGGGGGTTCAAAACAGCAAAAAGAGAAAGAGCCTGAATTATTTGTTCCAATGATTGGACCTAGATCCAGTCCAGTTTCAAACAGTGCAGGCATACATGTGTACAAAGCAGGAGTTCAGTTCAAGGTTTGTATCTAAAGAACACAGCTGAAAATTTGATTTTGTCACAGGTGGAACTCTGGAACTCCAGCAATATGCAATCCCATGATTCTGCCTACGGCAGCAATCATACCCTAGGATGTGTCTGTCTGCCCCAAGCACTGGTGTACAATAAGTTGGATGTCAGGTAATTAAAAGTGGTGCATACACAAAAGCTCAAATCAAGCTGCACAGGTCATGCTAATACATGAAGTCCTATGATTTGACTTCTGGATTTGAGAACTCTAACACTGTTCTTTTAATATAGGTTGTGTGAGTATGTCTGTGTTTGTACACAATATATTTCACAACAAAACAAAATTTGACCAATGCCCTTTACATAGAGGAGGTATGATTCACTTCTCACATTGCTTTACACTACTTTGACTTCAGTATAGTTATTTCTGATGCAAATTAATTCACCAGTAAATTATTGGTTCTTTTCATACGTATGAGTACCCTCACACATAAATGAAGTTTTATACATGCAGTCATATATATAGGTACAAGTACCTGCATACTCAAACATTAAAACAAAGAGAGTGTACAAAGCATTTTATGTCTATTACATTTTGTATATGGCCGTGTCTGACTGCATTTGTTCTACTGTGTATTCGGGAAGATTATCTTACTAAGATCCTATTCAAGCTTGCTGCCAGAAAAATTTAGTTTAGCACTAAACTGAAAGCTAAACTAAGGCAATAAACTAAACTTACCCCTTACTCCCGGAGGGGGTCCAAAAAAAAAGAACATAAAAGCTGCTTGTTCAGCTGTGGCACTCCTCTTTTAAAGCTATTGTATGACTGCCTCTATTTCAATGACACATGCTGCTGTCAGAAGGCGATAGTCTCTGTCATATTTATTAAAAGGCATGTTGGAACTAAGCAGTCTTAAGTAACTAACTGAAGACTGTGACATAAATCATGTATAGCATTATAAGACAAAAAAATGGTTCTCAAAGCAGTTAGCAATGAGTGACCCTACTATAAAATATTTTTAGCAACACAAAATGATCAGAAAATATTGTCTTACAGGGCAGAAGCTCCAAAACTTTTGGATGTCAAAAGCCATCACTTTCAGCAGTTGAATTTGATTTTGCCTCTCTCTGGTAACTGAAGAGGTACAGAATCCTGCAAGCTAGAAGCTTTCTGATAGCTATGCCTTTTCCCAGCTCATGAGAATCATTTCATCCAACAATTCCTGCATCTCATTAACTCTGTTTTTAAAGTGTTCCTGATTGCTGATCAAAATACACAATAAATCATACTTTGTTTTAGCAGTACCCATTTACTATACCTTTTCTGAACATAATCTTCTAATACATCATTTTTCACATAGCAATAGCTTAACATTTAAGGGTGGTATACCACTGCTAATTTACATTACAGAAAGGACTGTACAAAAGACTGAAGTGCAGATATGTCCAAGCTCACTTTAAGCCATGTACAAGAAGACATCCTGCTGCATGGCCATGCCAAACATATCAGCTTATTTAGTCTAGAAAACAGGCATGTTTCCCCAGCAAGATTTCTGACAGTGGTTAAACTTGCTTATTTATACAGGTATTTGGGTACTTTTACATTGTGCTAGATGTGCAGGTTTCATTTACACACCTCTGGTCCTGCCTGAATTTAACAAGACTTCTTGACTTGGCAGCACTTGCCATGTTGCTGCTACTATAAACTTGAAAAGTGTATTTATTTTTCCCTTGGAGCCAGCTAGTATGAAATCCTGATATCACGCTAGCACATAATCCTGATCACACACACAATTAAGATTTATAAACAAAAAAAAAAAAAACTTTCCCTTACTATACCTAAAACCAGTTCATTGTTGGGTTATTTCATTAAAATTGGGGCAGGTATCGCAATATTTTTCCTTTAGACAGTAAAATACAAGGAAATCCAAAATTTCAAGGAATAAAATACAATTCAAATATCTTATGAGGCTAAATATCAAATGTGATTGCGTCTATAAGAAAGGTGAAGAATTACTTTGTAAAGAAAGAAAAAATTGGTTTGGCTGCGTAAGAAAATGGCAGGAGAATAAAAAACCCAGTAGAAGTTACTGCAGGCCTTGACATGAATATAAACCACCAGAATGAAATGGCTGTGAGAACAGTGCTGCTTATTTCTTTCTGCAAAGAGATAGACAGACATGTTCAACACATATTCAGGTACAGAGATAGCAAGTCTTCAAATTACACAGAAAGAAAATAGATGGATCTAAAGAAAAAAAAGAGATGAAAGCCTCATGTACTGGCTGCACTACCTAACAGTTTTCATGTTAAATTCCATTTCTTATTCCTAAGGACTCCATTACCATTAAACTAAATAGCTCAGTTTCTTTAAAGGAATGAGAAGGACCATCCTATCAATAACAAATTTTGTGGGTAAGAACTTGAAGTTTCAAACCTGAACAAGAAATTACTTTGAATCATTGTTGCTGACAATTGTTTTGCTTCATGCTACTTCTTGACATTGTATCTGGGTGGTAAATAGTTCTTTTCCTCTGAAATTCTGAAATCTCAAAAATATTTCTTCCCCACATTAGAGTTAACCCCAGAAGTCTCAAAGTTTCCCCACATAAAAGAAGGGAAGACAGAGTCCAGAACAGCCAAAAGGCATCAGTTGTCAGTGTCCTTATTTTAATGTCAGAGCAGGAACTTGAAACTCAGCTTTTTGCAACCCAATCCCAGTGCTCCCTTTATTTTTCATATTTTTCATTCATTTTTTCTTTCTTCTTAATTCCTAGTAAAAGTGATCATGAAGTAGCATTTTCAGGGAAAAAAAAAAATTACCCCTCCTTAACAGCTTTTATAGAAACAGAAGAAAACTAGCCAGGCATTTTGTTAGTTTGTTAGTGCAACAAGCAAAACCAGGTATGGGAAGGAACATAATACTTTGCTTGATGAAAACATATTCCGAGAATTAGTCTAGTCTTTCTAAGGTGTAAGGATGCAAACCATTCTGTTGAATAAGATATTAAAATAAATTAACATACTATTAACAACTATTCCAAATTTTCTAGATTAAATTGGAAGTGAAGAGATCAGACTAACATTATTAGCCAAAGAATTTTCACCACTCATATGAATTTAAATTATTTAAGCCAGTTTCAACATTTGAAGAACTTTTCCTGCTCTCAAGGGAGATATTAAATGTATACGTCAGTAATTCACAGATTGCTGCTGCTGCTAGTCACCAGAATCTGGCTTTAATCCATACAGTTAAAATTTCTCTTCAAATTAAGAGCGTTTAATTCACTAAAAACATATCAAAATCAAACAGAAACTAAATAAACTTACTAATGATAGACAATTTTAAATGATACCTTTTCTTTATGAGGAAAGGGAGGGGGCTGATTATATGAATTATCTGGAGAGTGAGCTGTGATCTTACATGGTAGTAATGAGCACATAGCTTTCTAATTACTTCCTGAAACATTGGCACACTGAGCTGACAGAACCTGGAGTCCAGAGAGCAAAGAATATGACACTATAGGGAAAAGGAATAGTCTGAGCCAAAGGAGGTTACAATAAACATTTGGATGCAATTTGCATGGGTGTGAGGAAAAAACCTGGGTCATGATGTGGAGAAGAGTTCAGTAGTTTTCGTTTCCCACCCTTCATATATTTTAGGGCTACATTAGTGCAGCACTGTTCCCAGAAGAAATAGAGGATGAGGTAGTGGTCTTGACAATTCAGCCTGCCTTAGGCAGGGCTTTTGTTTGTTGTCTCTTCTTGAATGACAGTGTGGTTTCAGAATGGCCAGCATAAAATGTTAGGTTGTTAATTTGTCCTTTCATTCTCCCCAGCCATTAATCAGATAGGCAGGGGCTTTCTCTTCTGTTCCCTCTGAAATTCTCCTGTACCATTCCTCAATAAACCTGGCTATCAAAGGTAACTTTCAGAGCAGTCACCAGCCATGGAAGGGTGCTTCCATTTAAGTGCTACCATTTAAGACAAACCATTTAAGTGCTACCTGACTACTTGAGGAAAATATTCAAGATCTAACATATTCTTTGCAGATACTGAAGCTGACCACACTATGAATTGCCAAAGAGGTTTCGAGGAATGCAAAGTGGTTCCATTGCTATGCAAGAATTCATTTACAGTTGTATTTATTGAACAGCAGGGCAAGTCATTCCTTTTTGATTTCTTTCCTAAAATGAGACCACGTGTCAGCTAGCCTTTAGCTTGTCTGACAACCTCTATTTCATGCAGACTGTCAGATACATGTGTTAAAAACTCCCAGTGACAACTCTGGTTCCCCCAAAAGGATTGGTTTTTTTTTCTAGAAAGTCTTGCTCTACAGGTGAATCTGGAACTTTCTATGATGTTAGGCAAATAATGCTGTCTCTAGGAGTGTTCTAAACCTGTGTGTGGTTATACATTTCAATTTAATGGATTTAACCCCATTTCTTTAAAAGAAACAATAAAGTAACTTCATTATACACTTCTGCCTGTATTAAAAAATTCTTACAGCTGTTTCACTGAGAGGTTCTTCAATCTTCCTTCTTTGAAAAAAGGAGTTCAAATTTGGCAGGATCCTTTTCACTGTCACTATACAGTCTCACCCTGTGCAGACACGCTCTAAACTTCTGAGAAAAATCAGGAGTTTGCACGTGCTTGATGAAAGCTTGCTAGAGGGTATCAAGCAACATTCTTTACAGAGCCTGTTTTCACATTTTGTCTTCCAGACTGAACAGAGCTTTTCCTTGCAACAGCTCCTCATGGCTGCCAGAAACAATTATGGCACTGGGCACTGGAACAGAAAAGAGGCAAACAGTCTTCCTGTGTTCTCAATGTTCTTCTTGTTACACACACAGCTCAGAAAAATAATCACTTGGGTTGGAAGATGCAGCACTCATAAAAAAAGTGAGTGAAAAGTGTATGTGGAGACTTGACAGAAGAAAAGCAGAAGGGGAAAACAGCTGGGAGAAGTGTGAAAAATATTAATTAGTACTACTAATTCCAACTTAATACTACTAAGTACAGCTACTTCCCACAAGAACCTGGAACAGGACACAGAGTTCTCAATTTTTAAGATTCCTCTGCTGTAGGTATCCTGTTGGGAAAGTCACTGCTGAACAGCATGAGTCTTCTCCACACTGTGGTCAACCCACAAAGGAGATGACAGCTTACAGCTGTTGCCAAATACTTCATTTGAAGACATGCAAAAGCCTCTGCCACAGGTCAGTAAAATCTCTATTTAATATCAAGATAGCAACCTGTGTATCTCCACCTAAGAAAAATTCTGTTTTTCAGGAAGGTCCTATTTCCTTTACTACAACCTACCTTGCCAGACAGGATGGTACATTAAAGTCTAGATAAAATATGACACATGCTGCAAGGTGTTACTCAAAGTTTAAAACAGTTCAGCATTAACTTCCCTTGTGCAATTGCTTCCTGTGTGCATAAAGAATCTACTTTTTTTTAACATGAATATGTTTGGGATCCCTGCTTCATTCAATGGTCAGGAAGTATAGTGTTTAGGGAACAATTCGGGCCTAGGCTTTGAATAAGGACATTGTCATTAGACTTCTGCCTCATTTCCTCCAAAAGGCAGACAGTACCCTGAAATGAAGCAAAATCAAAGATTGGTCTTCTCTTCTGAATGTGAATTTAAAAGTCTCTGTTGAGCTGAATAAGAGGAGATCCTGTGGGAAGGAACAGCACTCTAGCCCTTGAGGGAGCAGCCTAGGTCAGGAGAAAGGTGAGGGAAGAGAAAGCAAGGTCCCACTCATGCAATGGAAGACTGCTCTGTTGGAACTGTTCTGCCACTGAAGTCTGCTAGAAGACCTGAATTCCCTCAACAGTGACATAAGTCAAGAAGATCTCTGCTTTTCACACTTCAAGCTCTATAAGCACCTCAAAACCATATGAGCAATCAGGCCTAAAGTCTCCACAGTCTGAGGAATAGGCATTGATGACAAAACAGGATTTGTTCTCAAGNGGTTCTTGATGGCCCATTGAACAGAGACAGCTCCAGGAGGGAGTTATCTATGAGTCATAGGGCAAGGCATTGATGGGCCATTAGCAGAAGATAAGGGAAACACTGCCCCACCTGGTTCCAACAGCTCATGAAGATGGTGATAGAATACATACTTTGGGCACATCTTACATTTTTAACCTAAGACACAAGTACACAGCTATTTCTTTTGGGGCATAGAAAGTAGCTCATTTCACAAAATAAATTATTTCTTACTTGCAGGAAACTCATTTAATATAGCAGCAATTGCATAGAAAATCCCACATGGAAATTAGTTACTCAAAGCAGGGTTTGGCTAGAGGTCACAAACAAAGCAAAAGGGGAAAACATAGATTATGCAACCACAAAGCTATGCTGTGTTGTCAGCTCAACTGAGGTATATTTAACTGGAGCAACATAGCTCCATATACGGATAGACACTGTGCCCTCTGGGACCAAACACCACACTGCCCAACAGGGCTTGTAAGATAAGGATTCCTGAATTAACTAAAATAAAGTTATTGTACAGAATTTTCTGATATTCCTGTAAACAACAGGTGCATGCTATGAACTAGGATGTAGGGCTACAGGAACCCAAAAGGACTGAAATACCCCCAGCTTTCACGTCAGTTCAGAAGTAGCCAGAAGAGTCTCTGTATTTCTGCACATTTAGTTGGGAAGCAGGTGAATCCTTAAGTACTTGCCCTCCATTAAAATCTGTTGCACCAGAACATAAAACTAAAACATGTTTTACTTACACCTTGAATAACTTTGGAGATACAGAATGGATTTCAACTCCCTTTCTTTTGGACAGCTGCAATTACATGTCATTTCCTCACAGAACTTAACTCGAAAATCACAATCAGCAACTAATTTAGTAACCTATGTGACTCAGGCAGGATAAAATATTGCAAAGAGTCCTGAATTCCCAGAATATTAAACTCATGAAGGTCCGTCTTCATGTCTGAGGATCAGATTCTTAAGGTCCAGTCTGCGTAAATGTTGCTTACACGGCTCTTGGCTCAACAGAGGGACCACAAACGTTGCATACTATGGAGCCACTCAACATAATCTGAAGTGAACATTTCCTTCAGTGTAGCTGCAAAATACCATAAATAGGCATTCCCTCTGCTTCCTTACAAAGAACAAAATCTCAGACTTGGCTCAGTAAAACATCCTGCTTCACGTGGGGGAGAGAATCCCCTTCATTTCTTTCCTACAACTATGACTATGTAACAGAATCAATACTTTAAACAAAAATGACAAGTCTACATTGTGCTCATTTTCTCTGGCTTCATTATCTGCAAAAAAAGATTACAACACTATGCTGGACTAAATTTCACTCCCTATATGCCCTCAAGAAAAAGTAGGGGCAAGTAGGGGGACACAGTAACATGGAAATCAAAGGGCTGTTATAACCACTCTCAGTCCTACTTGCCCCAAATACTTCATGGCTTAGAAGCTAAGGAAAGTTTTTTTCCTTTTCTATTAAGTGGCTATTGATTTGAACAGATTAAACTGTCATGCAAATTGTTTAAGTATATGCATTATAGTAATAAGGGATATACATACATAGTTCACTGCTACTGAAAGAATTGATGCCCACTGCAGTTGGTAAGACTGGAGATTGATTGCCCACAGCCATTCAAAGTATAGTGTTGCCTGTTTTTCTCCCTTAGTTCTCTAAATTGCTATAAAAATTAATAATTCACATGTCAAAATAACACTCCTGTTATGAACCTTTAACATGCAATCTAGTCTAAGATAAAATGTTCCTTTGTTTTTGAATAAAGAAAACATTTTCCTCTATTTTATTTTTCTCTTCCTTCAGACAACAGTTGAAAACAATTAGCAGATAAAACATCTCTTGCTCTTCATTCTTTATATGCAAACACCATGGACACAGTGAAGATACTAAACAGTATTGGTGCCAGTAGAGACCAGTACACCACTCAGTGCTGGTTTCCATTTGGACAGACTGACTCTATCTGGCTAATCGTCCTTCCATCAAATTAATGTCTTTCACAATTTAGAGGCAAGAATGTTGCAGAAGTCAAGAGAGATGACACCAATAGCTCTTCCCTTGCTCATGGATGCAGATAATCCACCCTTGAAGGCTGCAGGATCAGTTGTGCACAGTTGGCCCTTGGTGAATATTTGCTCTTGGTGAAGCCATGCTGGCCACCCCAATCTAACTTCTGTAAAATGTAAATGTAAAATGTAAAACATTTTGTTGGTGTTTTAGTTAAGGATGTGCCTCTGTCATTTTAATTTAACAAAACTCATGGTACTCAGACATGTGATACTATTTTTTAATGCAAGACTTCCAGGAAATGTGGGTTTCAAGCAGAAAAATGTTCCAGCAACAAAGATTATGCTGACTGTTCACTGCAAATAATGTGAGATACTACAGAGGATTCACTGGTTTTCAGCAAGCAGCAGACTGTTATAATACACACCACCCAACCATAATCTTTAGGTAACCAGGATTTTGGAATTGCTGACAAAGCTACTAAAATGATCTTTTATTTTGGGAATTGAGTCCTTGCACATCTTGCAATTGAAAAGCTTATGATTCTTTTATAGGGCTGTTACTCCAGTAATGCCAGGGACTGACTATATTCTGCCTGTGGTCGTGATTTCATTAAATCAGGGTAACAACTGAGAATAAATTTCTGTTAGAAAACATGAATACAAATAGAAAAATCTAGACCCAACCTTTGTATCACAGTAAGATGCAAAAATTTTGACAAACCACTGTTCAATGGGTAACTATGACCTAAATTCCTCTAGTTGAATACTTTCTGCAAGCCAAACAAGGAAGAATTTACCAGTATGAAATATACCCCTTTTCAAACCCATTGGCTTCCTAGGACTTCATTGTTTTATCCATAAAGCTTTGCACCCTCTTGAAATTGCTTTAATTAATAGTGTGTGTCTGGTACCCAGTAAAATGGTTCTGCTGCCATTTCCACTGCTCCTGTTTTTTCCATCACGTGTAACAGAATTATCAGTGCTTGTTCTCAGTTCTGTGCTACTTTTCCTGGTTTTCAACCAGCTCCAAAGACTTGTTTCAAGTCTTTATTGCCTCTGATTCACCACCTTATCATACATCATGTGCAGTTTCCTCATCTAATTTATGTATTTATTTCACCAGCCTCTTTTATCCTCCAGTGCCTTATCCTCCACTTCTCTCTCCATGAACACTTCTAAAGACATGAACCCTGCAATTATTCACTAGATATATTTTATAACTATGTTTTGCCTTGCTTAAACTTCATCTCTTTTTAAGCATGCCATCACATAGTCCTTCCACAATATGGCTGACCGTAATCATCAAGTAAAATTCAGTTTCACTAATGAATAGTTACCAATAAGAAATCAGAGGTTTGTTGCTGTTCATGTTAGATACTTCAATTCAGTTATTTATTTCTGAACAAAACTTTCTCTGAAAGTTGGCATATGTCTAAATTCAGCTGTTGTCTTCCCTTCCACTTTTCTGTCATCATCAGTGATCTCCCAAATATAAGACAACATTAGGGAAGGCACAGGAAAACCAAGAGGGCTGTAGGACAATGCAATAAAGTGAACCAAGCAGAAACAGAAGGGAACCATCAGCCTGAAGAATATGGGAAGAAAATTTAGGAGGGCTGAACACCAAAAGAAAACAGGAGCGAGTCAGTGTGAAAAAGAGAGCTGAGCATAAAAGGAGAAAAGAAGGCAAAGGAAAGAAAGACTTGGGGAAAACACTACAGCCATAGATAGCATAAAGATTAGACAATAAGAAATAACAGGCAAAGAAGAGACAGAAAACAAAGAAGATTAACCAAGACAAAAAAAAAAAAAAAAAAAAAAAGCCCTGAGGAGATGATCTGTATCATAAATAAGGGGTGATTTTAACCAAAATTGGAGATGCTGGGTATAATGGGGAACACTACAGACCAGAGTAGGACAATAAACAGAATAAATATTTTAAAATAAATGAGCACGGAGTGACTAGAGCAGTTGTGCAGCTGTACACTCTAAACCAGAAAGAGGTAAGTTATGAACATTAATCTGGTGTTTCTCTACAATTGAAAAGGAAAGCAGGATGCTAAAAGGAATAAGCATAAAACTAAGACTGAATATTATGGAGGGTTTTTTTACTATAGCCTCTTGATACTTCTATGTGCTACAGTATATTGAATAAGGATAATAAAATCACAGAGCTCTGCTGTCATCACACAATGATACATGGTAACAGTAAATGTACATTTTACATTGGTGTATATTGCTCTTGATTGCTTATTTCAGCCTTTTGCCAAGCTGTAGTCTACCCCATTCTTGTTCATCATTGTAAGTATTTTTAATGGAAATGGAATATATATCAAAAGGTGATATAATTGTTTTATGAAGCACTGGTTAGACCTCATGCTTAGTAGGGCTCATTTTACTACAAAAAGGCAATTATTGTACAACATAATGGAGTACATGGGATCAGTTCAGCTTTTGAGATAATTTCTTATGAGAAATTGCATGTTGGCAGATACACTGATTTCAAGTGAGGCACCCATCTGCATCTGAAGGCACAGGATTCTCCAACAAAAAGAAACCTGCAAAGCAACCAAATGAAACCCTTTGAAATTATATTATCAATTTGACCAAATATACTTGGTTCTTAGGGTGTTTTCAACCCACAGTGCTTGGTTATAACCATCATGCTCACCTTGCCTAAGGAAAAAGGTCACAAAGTGACTTGACAGAGGGCACTTGAGAGATGCAATCCCTGAGATAATCCCATTAATTGGTAACATCAGCTTTGTTGAAGTCGATAGCAAAATTCTAACTAGCTCCTACTGTCCCAGGGTTTAAACACAGTTTTCCTGTCACTTTGTCTATTAATTTATCAATCTAAGCAGGAAAATGACAGTGGCCTAGCTCTTTTAGGGACTGGTGGTAGCTCCTACTTGTAGCATCCTCTTTGAAGATCGCTGAAAGGAAAACTAGCCCCCTAGACAAGTAGCTGTGCTGGAGAAAAAGAATGTCTAATGCCAATCTCCTTTCCCAGGTGGACATGGCACAACAGTTGGGCTTCAAGCACAGTTATGTGTCTGAGTAATAGATAACATGTGCTTGTGAGGGCAGTGCATGCCCTTACAGGCATTTGCTAGCTCCTCCTTGGCAAATGCAGCAGGCCAGATGGAACTGTTCCTTGGGCTGCCAGTTGGACCACCCTGGTTTGTACCAAACAGGATTTTAAAGAACCCAAGGGGATGGAAAAAGTCTGAAAATTAGCAACTAAAAATAAACAGGAAATGAAGGCAGAACTGTTTCACATGAAGTGCCATAAGTAAATGAAACAGAATTGTCCAGTTGGAATTATCAAAATTATGAATTTAAGTAAAAACACTGTGCATAGTGAAAATAATGCCAGGGCAGAAGGGAAAGGAAGAGCTATATTTAACAAAAAAGCTAAACAAACACAGCTACAACAGTGCTATCACTAGAACCACACCTGGATATCTTCAATGTGAGGTAAAGGAATGTGTGCAGAAGTATGGCATTTTGAAGGTCTGAAACATGTTAACTTCAGCAAGTTTCCTGTAACCTCCTTTGGAATTCCTTATTTGTCACAGACTATGGTCTTTAGCTTGAAATTTTTTTTCCTTTAATAATAGCTCTGAAAAATTAAGGCTCAGGCCAAGTACATAATAGAAGCTTGTATTCTATAATTTGTAAGGATGAGCAATTAGATAGGAGAACGTCACTGCATAATAACAACAAGAATACTTCACTACTTACCCAGGATCAGTTAAGATTTAATGCAGATTTTTTTTTCCAGATGAATGTTAAGACACTGTCTGTCTGTGAGGACATATCATTTTCAAAAGACATTATTTAATGGAAATATAATGCCAAAGAGAAATAGCACCACCTACAATTTGATCATACTGTTAAAGCTCAACAAATCAGAAGAATCTCTCAAAAATACAAGGCACAATCCCCCGTTGCCGAGATAAAAACTAGATGATCTACACATGGCCTTTTCCTTCTGTTGGTTGTGGTACTGCAAGGAGCTGTGAAATTGCTTTCTGACTATTTTCTTTAACAGTCACACCGACGAAACGTAACACAGAAAGCAAAGCATAAACAGATACTATTTACACAATGTATCATCTATGCCAATATTGAGATAGTGAGTAAAATACTTCAATATGCAAATCCTTTTGGTATTTCAGTCCTCTGAGACCTTGAGACACTAAAGGCTGTGTTTTATAATTTTGGAGTTTTACACAAATGCAGGCACTGGAGCACTTTCAGCATCTAAACAGTTCCCCAAGAAATTTAAACACAGTGAAGCACAATCAAGCCTTATCAGATAGCTTCTTAAGTAGGACTTGCTGGGATACTTGAACTGTCAGCCAAACCAACACAAGCAGCCTGGGTTTGTGCAGCAGGCCAGGAGCCTTGAAAAGTCTTGCTCTTTGGCAAGGTGAATTCCACTGAGTAACACTTGGTTCTGTGGGGTAGGTGGGTAGCTGGGGAGGGAAACAACAACAGAACAACAAAAAAGAGACACTCCTTTCCTGCAGGACACAGGGAATGCAAAGTATCCAGAACAGCAAACTGAAGAAGAATCAGTTCAGAGTTCTTCAGATTTGGTGCGCTCTCCCTACAGTTAAGGCCAGCAGCAGAGTAAGAATCTCAGGTGTTTCCACACCATCTCTGTCACCACGTTTCAAGGCAGGTGTCTCTGAAGTGTCACCAAAGGAAGGACCTCTCAGTGGTCATGCTTGTCTACCGAATGTCTTAAGTTAACAGGTGGAACAGCACAAGGTTTCTTTATTATGATTGTTATTATTATTGTTGTTATTTTAAGTCCCATACCCACAAATGTAATCTTTTTCTGGTTCACTCTGCCTTATGAACACCAATAGTATTTCTACATTTGGAATTTAAAGTAATGTGTAGAAGACAAATTCAATACAACAGAGGAGTAAGACCATTTAAGAGGGTAGAAGGAATTGCATCCTGCTTTAGTTGGCAAGCCACTTTCCTTTGTTTTGCTACAAAAGTGGCACTACACGTTAACATCCTAAAGTGATAATGCACAAGATGGAGCACAAAGCATTTTGTTGTGGTTTTCTGGCTATGTTTTTTTGCCTCTCAAAGAAAATAACACAGAAGGGTCTTTACAGAAAGACCCCAGGGCAAATTTGTAGTTAGAAATGTTTCAAACTGAAATGAACAGACGTGACAGTTTCAAACAGCCGATGGGCCTCCTCTTCTCTTTTACAACCAAGACTTGAATGTGGCCATAAAAGGATCATAGGAAGTCCCAGCACAGAATTTCTGTGCCTCAGACATCAAGGACAAAAGTCTGACTCTGCCACAGGTTTTACTGAAGCTTTTTCTTCTTTAATTCTTAGAGCATGGACACTTCATAAGCTAAGAATTTTGCAGATTTTCAGTAATTTAGGAATTTTCAATCTGATAGTGAGTAATGGCTTAAGTTTTCCTTTCACAAAGTTAAAATTTACATTAAGACACAAACAAGTAATAAGTAAATGTATCAACTATTAATTTAACATTTTCTTTTTTGTAAAAATAAGATTAAATCTTTACTAATTTACTTAGAACTATTCATAAGACAAAACCAGGAAATCACCATTTAGAATATTATCTATAGCTCAGAGTTCACACCAGAGTTCAACAAGTCTCAATTACTGCCCAGAGATGTTTAATTTAATAATAGAAGGAAGCATGCATTTTCTCCATATACAACAGTACCCTAACAAATGCTCCTTCTACAATCTCCATATTTCCTTAGTTTACTTAAAATTTACTCTAATGCTATAGACTACTCTACAGAATACTGTAATATGAATTAAATGACTGCAGATTGCCACTGTGCAGGGGAACATACAAATACATTTAAAATACAAATGGAAAATTAATTTCCAACAGGCTTAAAACAAAAGACTAGAGTTATATTGAACTAACTTACATAATGAAGATTTTTAAAATAATTGTATTCAGCTTTCTCTTTCATCGTGTCTTATTCCAGTACCATGACTGTAGTAAGTAAATTTCCAAAGCAGGTGATTTAGACTCTGTTTTACCCATGACACCATGTGAAAATAAAATCAATTTTGATGCATATTGTACCAAAATATCAATATAGGTCCTGCAAAGAGTGTTCTGTAGCAATACTCATATTTTTTAGTGTCAGCTAAAGTGTTTAATGAAAACTAATTACCCATTCTCAGCGTGAAGCATTGATGGAGTTGGCGGTGGAATCACACTTGGGTTTCAGCACTCCTCACCATCTCAGCCAAAATCCACACAGCCAAGGGTGTTGGCTACCTGTAAGGCAGTGATTTCATCATTTCCAATTGTCTCCTTTCTACAGATACGTAAACAAATCAAAGCATCAGCCTATACAGCTCTTTGGAAAGCTGCATTTCCACAAACAAAGCAAATTCAAGAAATTGCATCTCCACAGTATTTTACATTTTATTTTGAAAATGTAAAACTGTAACTGTGAAAAAGAAGGAATCTTTATCATTCATTCAAACAGGAATATTTGAGTATTTGTGTGCTTCTGACATGCACTGATAAAAACCAGATCCTCAGTTCTTTTCTATCAGGACAGTAATAAATATTCCACAATGTTTATAATTGTGACTCACAAAGTCACCAAACCTGTATGACAAAGCACAAAATCTCTCAATTTTTGTCACTTTATGTCGAAATAGCTTCTCAGAAGCCCTTGATACCAATGAAAAGATGCATGTTTATTACATGTAGTAATTTAATAACATAAACTGCAGTGTTCCCTCCTATTTTGTGGGTTGCCATACACAAAGACTGTATCTTACATGCCAGATGAAGCAGTGAAACATTATTCTCATTTAAACACTACAGAAAATTGCAGCACAGCCTAGCTAAATAATTTTCTGGGAAGAGCCTAAGTTTGGGAGTGGAAGAAAAATTTCCTATTATAAACAGTACTTAGCACTTAAGAAGTGCTTTGCATTTCCACAAGGCTCCTCCAACAAGTATGTAAGGATTGTGAGCATTGTACAAGTAAGGTCACTGAAATGGGCAACTTTCTCTAGGAAAGATTTTAAAAGAACTGTTTTCTCAAGTAAGAATCAGAATACACTGCAATGGCTTCTGCTTCAGAGCAAACCAAAACCCATGGCTTCCCCATGGCTCAAAAATTAAAGGATACATAAAACAATTTTATTGCCCTATCAATGCATGACTGAAAATATTCCATATTAATGCAACATTAACGAGTATAAAAATAAATATAAGTACGTAAGTAAACAAATACTGTATAGATAGCTGGCTAACATCTTTGCACTCACAAGAAATAAAGTATCAGCTGAAGTTCAGGTCCAGAAGAGAAGGATCTCCACAGTGAGGGGAGGATCAAGAGAGAACAAGGGGTAACGACTTTAAACTGACAGAGGACAGGTTTAGGTTGGACATTAGGAAGAAATTCCATACTGTGAGGGTGATGAGGCAATGGCAGAGGTTGCCCAGAGAGGCTGTGGTTGCCCCATCCCTGGCAGTGCTCAAAGCCAGGCTAGATGGGGCTCTGAGCAATCTGGTCTGGTGAAAGGTGTCCCTGTCCATGGCAGGGGGTTAGAACTGGATGATCTTCAAGGTCCCTCCCAACCCAAACCATTCCATGATTCTATGATATGAATTTCAGAGTAACCTGTTGAATGAGCTCTGGATCAAATCACGATGGAGAGGATAATGCATATGGGAAGGAATCTTGATTTCATTACTCATTTTTCCTTCTCTCTTTTAACACTAATTGCTGTTCTTTTCCTTTTTTTTTTTCAGTATTTTTTCAGTTATAGTCTAATTTTATTATTATTCATAAATCTTAACATTCTACCAAAAAAAAAAAAATATATTTACCTAGTTCTACCCATCAGTGAGTGAATTGATGCCTGCATTGAGAAAGGATGTAAAAAAATAATTCATAATTAACCCATTTAAATGTTGTACCTTTTCAGAATTCTGTCATGCTACTGGGTGGATCTCAAGACACAGTGTGGAATCCTATTCCAGAAATCTCTAAATTATGGATCAGTAAGCAGGAAGCATAGGACTGTATCCCCATCAGGTTATTTTTCTAGAGGTGTTCTATTTATGTCCTACATGACTCCCTCCTGTAGGAAAGCAGAAAGATAACTCATAATTACCTGTTATCTGGTTGAAATTACATTTTTAACATTGTGTTCAAATCAGCATTAAAACTTTAAAACACTGTCTCGTATCCAAAAATACTGGAAAATTTAGAATTATTATCGGCCCACTCAGTTCTATCAAAACAATTTGATCGTGCAGACTTCCAGACTAGTTCACTGATTTCTTGGTACAACACCACGCTCAGGGAACATGCAGCTGTCACTTAGAAGTGTTTCCCAAAGTTTTGTCTATACAGATTACCTCCTCCTGAGACATGCAAGTGCCCCTGGTGTTAAAGTTCAAACCCTTTGGAAAGCCACGCTTGGCAGAGCGATACACAAGCCTCCCAGAAGAACTGAACGTTTGGTGTGAGGTTCTGCTAAAAAAAACACAGGTCCAGAGAGAACAACCCACACAGTCCCTCTGCTCCTTCAAGCTGCCAGAGGCACAGGATTCAAATGTCCTCAGAGCCTTCCTCCCTTACATATATTCAGATAAGTTTATCATAAACAATTCCACAGAAGTACATCTCAGACTCCATATTAGAAAAAAATGACTGCTGGAACAAAGAATTCCCTCGTGAACATCCAGCTGACCCCTGGGTTTCCAAAAAAAATGTTGACTGGCAATAGAAACTCATCTGACTCCCACTGATACTTGACTGATTTGCTAGCAAGATTCAAGAACTCGTCCATGACATAGACATTGTCCTGAAAACAGTGTATTTCCATACTAAAAATCCTTAAATATCATTATTCCACTGCACGGGTCTCAAAAAATTGATCCTTCATGAAAGTCAATACTATACCTGAGTGGTGACCTATACCTACTAATCTTGTCCCAAACACAGAAAGTAGTCTGTAATTTTGTATAGTCCCTGGAATGTTATGATTCTCTTTTACAATTTAGGCCCTATTCTAAAAAATTATATGGGGAGTAGGAAAAGTTAAAAAGCTGGAATAGTGATGACTTTAAATCATCTTTTTGCCCAAATTAAAACCAAATCTCTGCCGTAAGGGTTAAGTGCAGTCTGTTTACCTCATTCAGACAACATCTAGTCTGCAGTGACCATTCCTTGGGAAATTAGGGATTCCCTCACATCTGTAACAAATTATATGGAGCAGTACAGCTCATCCTTAAAGTTCATTTGATAGTGATTGTAATACATGCCTTAGGTTAGGATAGAGTGCTTAACTCAATCACTTGATTATATGAAAAATTTCAAATGCTGCAGAAGCCAGTCTGCATATGGAAGTTCTGGGGTCGAGGACAACTCACCTGGAAATCAAGGCTATTATTGTTCATATCCTACCACAGGCAGACCACATTCATAGGGAGAACACTACTATCTAATGGAGAAAGAAACATGCAATAGACTAGAAGGAGTTTTCTATTAGAGCTGTCCAGGAACAGATGGTTCCAGCATCTGCTATTGTCTCTCCTTATCCTGGGTAATTTATTTATTTTTTAAAATGTGGTTCGGCCTTAAGTTCAGTCAAAGTTCATCTGGCATCCACATCAGTTTACATCTTTATCCAAAGAGCTTCTTTGTTCAAGCATCTTACAGTCAAATGAAAGAAATTACTCACACATTGCCACCTGTGTGTGAACCTACCACCTACTTAGATTTATTTCTCACCAAAGCAAATGGACTCTTTACCTGAAGGTTTGAAGAATTCAGACAATCTGTCTTTGAAGACCACATTCCTGGCAGAATAGTATCAGGCTGCAGAACCAGGGAGTCCCAAAATCTGATGATTTGACAGTACTCTGTGCAGCTGAAGCAGCTTTACAGCACATCCTAAGTTATGGCCAAACGAGTGCTGGCATTCCCTTTTAATTACTGTGAACCTGAGGATGGTTTTTTGGTTAAAGGTTCACTATTGTACATAATCAATATGCTTGAAATTTGCTGTGCATCACAGGAATGTGAGTGGGGACAAGCAGGCCAAACTGAGTGACTTCAATGATGGATTTCCAAAGAACACCTGTAAGAATTAGCTTTTTACAAAATCACCTGCTTCCATCAGCTTTTTCTTTACATGACTGGGACTTAGGCTACAGCTTTAATCCTCTCCAGACTGATCTCATCCGGTCAGGATTCAGGCTTGTAACACAATGTTCCCAATGCCCCTTCAGGGCAACAAGATGGAAAATGTAAAGAAAAGAGAGAGTAAAATTTGCAGCCATAGGTCAGTGGAGGCTGGAAAGGCACTTGGAAACAATGGCCTGAGGTATGTCTGACACTGCACAGAAGTGCATGCAGAGCTCATGTGTGATGCCAGAAATGTGAGGCAGCGTTCGGCACCACTTGGAATCGCTGAACATGGCAGAATGACTGATTTGGGGCAGGCTGTTAGCACGGGGCTGAGGATGAGTGCCAGGTACAATGTTTCCCTTGTGTGCCAGGGCCCTGGGTAGCTGTGAGAACAGTGCACCAAAGAGCAATTGGAATAGAGCTGAACTCCTTACTTTCCAAAAGACAAATGATGGTACTGAACTGGAGACGTCTTTCTGAAAGCTGCATCACACATACGAACTGGACACATGCTGTTCCAGAAAAATATGTGGCAATGGTTGCTGATTCCACTGTTATTTTCCATCTAAAATAGAAAAGTTGTTGGTTTGTTTTTTGTTTTTTTTTTTATTGTTTGTAAAGTAGCCTCAAGTTAATGTAGCATATATGCACCAATGCTGTACACGGTGCCTTAGCAGGTATTATACAAAAGCTACTATGAAGAACTTCCCCAAGCTTCCATATCAAATAGGAATTAACTCACACTGATCTATGGAACAAAGGGAAGTGCACATGCACTGCATCAACACAGGGAAAACCTGTGGGATGCTCTCTGACATCCCAGTCATTGGGCAGCTCACAGCAGAGCCTCATGACCGTTTACTCTTAACACTGCCAGGGAAAAATTTCCATCCCCACACTCAGCAGGCTACAAAGAATATTAGGCATAAATATTTAAGTCCATTATTTAGTTCTGGCATGCACAATATCACCTATTCAGAAAGACCTTTATTACTTTGGTAAGTATTACAAGCATTTCAGAGTTCCCCTGTTGACATCTTAAGCAAATTGTTCCTACAGCAAGTTATGAATACTTCAAACACTGGAGCAAGGCACAGCATACACGTGGCTTGTAAACTGCAGTACAGAGAGGGATTACCACAGTCCCTGGCAGGAAAGAAAGATTTTTCCCACAGCAGCTTCCTTTGTCTCTTTGTAACATACATAAATAGAGACTCGCTGTTGAGGTGAATTACAGCAGGTAGTGAAAGTATGCAGGCTGTAGGCAAGAGGGCCTCTTGAGTCCTCATTCCCTCACAAAATGCTTTGCTTTATCTGCCTCCTAGTTAGACCAGCCCTCATTGCAAAACTGAACACACGTAATTGAAGGTTTGTGTTAGCAGCTGACGTGATGTGCTAAAACAATCTGCAGGTCCTAATCCCTGATGAGCCAATCAAGTGGAGTTAACATCATTCCAATACTGCTTTTGTACACAGACAGGAATCAGGGTTTTTTGAAGTCTTGTGCAGAGAGGAGACGCATTAGTTTACAGACTCAAATGGTCCAGGTGGCTTCAGCTGGGTAAGAAGATTTCTAAGAGCCATTGGGAAATCCGTGGTAAAGGCATACCCTAAAAACCTTTCTGTGACTGTCTGGGCACCTATTTTCCCATAAAAAATATCCTAACAAGTCCTGTTCATTCATGCCACACCAGCTTTCACACCTTGTATTTGTGGTATGAAAAGACAAGCAACACATTATTCTCAACCCCATGAAATGATGTGGGCTATAGTATAGGGTGGGGAGAACCAACCAGAAATGTTTTGATCAACTGAAAAATTCTGTTGCATCACAAACAGAAATATAAGTGAAAATATAATGGTTTTATAAACTTCTGACTAACCACAAGACACTTTAATGAAACCATTCCAGCAGTTTTCCTCCTTCATAACCAGAGGAGCTGCTACAGTGAGTGGACTTGTGGAGTTCACAGCTGTGGGGAACTCCTGCCATTAAGACTGTCGCAGAGTCAGAGTTTCCTGATATTTCAGTTCTCTGTCCTGAAGCCACAGGAACCCCACCCCCAGTGATGCAGCCCAGAGCCAGAAAAAACTCTCAACTTCACTTCTAATGGGACTCTCAGGACATTTGGGCTTTCACCCAAAAAAAGCCAGAAGCACAGGAGCCCAGACTGCCAAACCTTGAAACTCCTGCCTAAGTCCTCATTCCAAATTTCCAGATTCCTGTGTCTCTGTCCATCTAGCTGACAGAAAACAGGGAGATGGGAACTTGAAGTTTCAGGAGCCGCAGCTGAGGCAGAAGCCTCAGAGCTTGGGCTCTCAAGCTTGGTGTTGTTTCAAAGTAATTTAAACAAGCTATGTGACCTTTAGAAAGATTTTCTGCTTTCCTCTCTAAATGAAATATATTAAAAAATCAAATCAAAGAGTTTTGTTTTGTTTTGAAAGAACTGAATCTGGAAGTGGAACTCTAGTTTTGAGCATCTACAGCACAGAATCCACGACCGAACGTTTCTTACTGGTCTGTGATACAGAGTAATCCCAATAAGACCACAGAATTTTAGAATATTTTAAGTTGGAAGGGACCCATAAGGATCACCAAGCCCAGCTCCCTGCTCTTCATAGAACTACCTAGACTGAAAAGGAATCATTGGCTTCACAACACATCCTACAGTTTATGCAAGGACTCAGTGAAAAGTATAATGGTAATGAGATACAGAGAGATTTCACCCTCAAGTAAGTGATTCTGAAAAACAGAAAAAAGCTTTTTTCTCTTCACAAAATAAATGTTTTTTAGAAGTTCAACTCAAATTCCAGCTAAAATAAGAGCAGAGTGACTCTCTCAAGGACTGAAGTCCCCCTGCTTTAACTAGTTGTGTTTGTGATACACAGGGGTGATGCTCCCCTACTAGTATGTGAAATACCATAATTTCTCAGAATATCATAATTCCATAATATCATAATTTTCAAGCCTGCTCCAACACTGCAATATCCATCCTCATGGCATGCCAGGTATTTGCCACCAGTGTGGAAGGTTGGAATTTAGCCCTGATGAAGACACATCTCACACTACATGGGCTCAGCTTTTCATAAGTTAGGTGACCACATAAAAAGTTTTCCTGTGAATCACAAGAAAATGTAAATCTGTGTCATCAAACATCTGTTGGTAGTTTAGGGATGCTACTGTTTGCTTCTATCAAACCTGGTGCCATGAAATCACTTTGCCCAGCTTCTGCTCCTATCTGCAAACTCCTGTGCTAACTGCATTTCCCCAAACTGACTCTAGCTGCTACACGTAACTACACATTTCCTCTTTTGTTCAAACTGCTGGGGAGTTCATGGACCTAGAATCACAGAATCGTTAAGGTTGGAAAAGGCCTCCAAGATCATCATGTCCAACCTTTGACTGAGCACCACCACACCAACTAAACCACAGCACTAAATGCCATGTCCAGTTGTTTCTTGAACACTCCACAGACAGTGATTTCAACCCTCCCTGGACAGTCTGTTCCAATGCTTTAAACCATCGTTTCACTGAAAAAAATCTACTCGATGTCCAACAGGGCTCCAAACCTGAAAGGAAGTTTCTTGGTGTAGCTGAATTCCCTTGCAATTTATGTGTAACATAAAATAATTTGAGAAACAGTAAGTTCAAGTGCATGCCACAAATCAGCCTTACACTTTGACACATTCAATCTACACAATACAGGTACCCAAGGACGTATCATTAGCTACACAATAAAACTGATTAGTTAAAGTTATGGTGTAACTAAGCATGGTCTATTTATCTCCCAGGAAAAACTAGAAGAACATCTAGATACATTCAAACAGAAATAGCTTCCCTTTTTAAAACTTTCTAACCCTTTCACACATAATTCCACTGTAACCCAAAGACTCTTACCTATATCCTACAAAGATTCTCATCTACATCTGAAGAAATAACAGAATTTATTCAGCTCACTTATGGCATCACCATGTTTAATTATTTCTAGTAATGAGCTTCATGTGACAGAATCCAGGCTACCTTAAAAAACTGACGTGCTTATTATCCATATTTCCTATGTGTATGTTTTTACTTTGTAAGTATTCCCTTAGCTCTGTTTATCAGAGGCTGGAAGTCACCTAACATTAACACTTTGAACTGGCATATACTAACACTGATCTTAACTTTGCATTATTAAAATTAAAATAAAATTCTGTATCAACCAAGAAAAATACTTCATTAGAAAAGAAGCCAACTTGTACTTTTAAAGATTGGAAAGGAACATTAGATTAAATCAGGTCTTCTTGCACAAAACCCCAAGAGTCAGCAATTTCTATTCACACTTTTTAAAGAACATTCAACCTCCTTCAGGTCTTGCTTATACATCTTTACACCATCCCATCACTATAGAGCTTGAAGTTTTGAGCACTTTATATTACACAAGGTCAACAGTACATTCCACAGAATCTCTGGGTAATGTCTCCATCATAGATCCATGTAAAAATTCTGTGTAGAAACAGCTGTTCACAAACTGTCAGTTCTTTCTTAATTTGGCAGCTTGATCTAAAGCCCATTCTGGGAAATCTTTCTCCATCTAATTAATAACCTCAAACTCACCTCCTCTAAGAACTGGTACAGGTACTTATGCCTACACAGGGAAAGACACACAGACCTCCTGCTCTGTCCTTAGGCCACTACAGTTCTGCCAGTGTAACTAACCCCCTGTGAGGGATCTGCTTGGGAATAAAAGTGACTTTGTTGTGATACTGTTATTCTGCTGTATGACAGAATCACTTTCATTTCAGAATAATCTACGCAGTGCCCCAGAGTAATGGAAAGGGCACAGCTGTTGTCATAGAACTGCACTGCCACAGTTCTGCCAGGTCAGGTTGCTCACGGAACAAGTTTGTGTATTGCAAAGCAGAACTCTTTAAACTACAAAGCAAGGATACTGTATCACAGGAATACACCCTTATTTCACCCACTAGCATGAGTGATGAAGCCCAAACTGCACCACAGGCCTTCCTTACTCGTGGATGTAGCTCAAGCCTTGGTTGGGAAAACCTTCAGTCAAATGAGAGTTAGTGGCAAGACAAGGGGTAGTCGTGAGTTGCCTTCAAACATGCACTTGAAGGGAGAGGCAAGAGTCTTTGTGTCTACTCAGTAATTTATCTCATGTGCTATTTATCCACGCTAAACTCCTATTTAGTTCAGTGCGGCTGTTGAAGAGCTCAAGTGTAAATATGAAGAGACTCGCTTTCTTTGGTGATAAACAGGAACAGGGCCTAATTGGTTTAAAGACACCAGTGCACGTAAGGAACTTAATGCAATACTTCTTTCCCTTTCTCCCTCCTAAGGGGGCTCTCCGGGTACACCTCAATTTTTCCTCAATTTCTGGGGTGAGCAGCCACTCCCTGGTACACACACCTCTGACTTTGGTTATGCAGCTGCCCTTCACCTCCAAGTCAGCAGCTGTAGCTTCACCTGCACCTCAGCCACCTCTGAGAGCTTACCCTGGGCTGGGCTTCTCTGGGCTTCCATCTTTTTCCTCTATTTCACCCCTGCTGGCCTTCCCTTTCGGGATGGCTCCTGGCCTCACAGGTGCTTTCTGGCCACCAGGCGCCAGGTGCTTGGATCTTCCTGCTCTTCCCACGCGCAGGTCTCCCGTTCTGGTCCGAGAGGACGCTCACCCCTCCACATGCCACTCCCTCACACCTTTGGAGACGGCCGCAGTGCCACCCCCAACACCAGGTTGTACCTCGGTCATCACGCCCACGCACACCAAGGGTCTGCCAGCTCGCGGCACCTTCGGGCAGCCACGGTGCCAAAGCCCCGCTGGAAAAAGCCACCGGGAGCTCCTGCCGTCGACGCCCGCCCCAGGCTTGGCCCCGCGCCTGTGGAACTTTCCGGG
>VYXD01007102.1:319649-454908 GCA_013397195.1 Hylia prasina | reverse complement strand
AAAAAAACTAATAAGGACTGGGAAATATGTCCTTAATTCACCCTGTTTGCAATGTCTCGGTGGCATATATGCTACTGAGATTATTCAGTGCTTGGAGACCCTTGTGGTAATTGGTTGAATGCAATAAACTGGAAGTTCAATTTTGGTTAGTTTTCCATCCCCAGGCAGTTAAGTGTTTATTCTCTTCTTACTATTACTTTAAAAGATCTTTTAATTCCTTTTCAATGTGTTTTTTCTTAGTGGCAGTACTAAAAACCTGATATAAATGCGAGGAAGTGACCATATATGCCACAGTACCTATTTCTGAGCTGTTGAACCCATTTTATATTTTCTTTAAAATATAAATGACTTTTTTTAAGGAATGCTATTTTACAGGGTTGTAAAATCAGACTTTTTTTCACCAAAGATTAATTCTTATGAAGCCACAAATCTGCTTTATCATATCTGATAAACATATATGTTTAAAAAATATGTCAAAATATATGTCATTTATACTTGACAGAATGGGGTGGTCATTCTGTAAAAGACATGGCAAAGCATTGTGGTATACATTTGAATGTAACTTTTCTAAAAGCACATTTTTTAAACTGTGTTGTACTACAGTTCCCAAACCAGCTCTTTTCAGCTCTTTTAAACTCTATCATCTACCTCCTGTGATGTACCTACCATCTACATCATATGATGGAGTGGCCATGCCATTAGCAGAAATCTGAGCGCTGCCATCTTTAAAAAAAAAAAAAAAATTGGCAATGCTCAGTAGACATTCTAATAAGAGCTTCTTGGTTAAGATGCTGGGTCTGTGAGAATTTTTTACCAAATTATTGATCTGTGCTTATAAATGAAAACAACACCTGCAGTTTTGGGAACATTAACGGAGCTACCGTAAAGAGCAGATACAACATTGCACTGGCTCGAGTAAAATATCTATGTCCTGTTGTTGACATTTAACTCTTTTATTTTTCTGGCAGTATCCCCTTGTTTATGACAGGCTACTACATCCCAGCCAAACACTGTAATATCAATTTTTCTAAAAGTTTGCTTACAGCCTGACAGGCAAAGAAGTCCTCTCTACCTTGGATGGTTTCACAGCCAAGGCTGTCAAGGAATGGGTGAAAAGTAATTGTTTTCAAGTGTGCCCTTTTACAATCATTTGTTTGCTCTGGCTCTTTCATGAACAAAGGCTATTGTTGAACACATCCAACTAAACAAATAACTCATCTTGGGGTCCCTTTAACAGCTGCCTTAGTACAATGATCTATTTAAATATTACCCTAAAATTGAAACTGAACTCTTTAATGACATAATCCAGCACTATAATACAGAAGAGGCATATGTTCAACTCAACAGCTGAACAATCTCGTCAGCACATGATTTTTAGACATAAATGCTTGTATATCAAATATGCCTTAATGCAATGATTTATTTCACTGGTTTTTTTCCTTGTTAGCATCAAAATTCTACTGCCTTTAACTAGATATGAGAGAGTACACAAAACAGATGACAATATTAGTTGTAAAGAATTTCTGTCTATTGTGCCATCTTCTGTTTCTTCTTCTTTGTACTCTTCCTTCTGTTGATAAACCAATTTAGTATGCTGTGCTTTCCTGTACATTCCAGGATTTATCTTACCTTTAGTCTACCCGTTTTACTTTCATGTGGCTAGAGATTAAAGGATGATCTTACAGATGTTGTAAATTAGTCAGCAGCAGGCATAATCATTATTAGGCATGTTGCAATAAATGTTTGGAAGTTTTACATATTTTCCAGAGCGCAGTTAGTTTAAACCACTGCAGTTTGATGGTTTCACATACGACTTTAAATATTGAAGCAGGAAATTAGTTTACATTTCTTCAAAAGACCAAAGCCATTGTCAACTTTAAGGTCATTTTCAAAGTAGACATCCAACAGAAAAAGCTTCATTTAAATAAGTATTTCAGAATCTGCCTAGAACTGGTTTAGTATACTCCAGGATAAATACATTATCGATTTACTGAAATTCAGAATAGAGGCTTGTCCTATCTCCAAGCCAGTACAGAGTTACACGTCAGACCTCACACAGAGCAAATGTTACCACCCCATTTTGCTTGAGCATTCTAAAAGTTAAGTAACATTGTACTTGATTTTCAGATAATTGATTGACTCTCATTCCTTAATCTTCCGATTAGCTATTATATGACCAAGATTCATTCCAGAAATTACATGAGGGGGTGAATTCCTGTGGTTATTTCCTGGATAGCAGCTGCTCAGGGGGATTAGGATCCTTTTGTCTTTACTTTGAGGACTGAAATGTTGGCAAGCCTGTATCACCAGGCAACGTCAATTACGTTTTCCACAAGAAACAGTAAATTAGCTTTGCCATCCTGTAATTTATTTCCCCCCCTCCCTGTTCACAATGTGTTCTGGAGTCTTCCAGCAGAAGTACAGTTTTCTATCTGCATCTCTGTGGAGTTAACTCAATAAACACACTGAATATTTACCTAGTAATACCTTGTGTTTACTTGTACTTCTAAACACACCATCACACTGTTACCACAAGAAAGCCCAAGATGAACTCCCTGAGGAAAACTTCTGAGACTTCTGCAAACCAGGTGGTACCACTGCATGTAGGCAAGTACTTTGAAGGGTCTGTACTCACAGTCCTTTGACGGAAGCACCAAAATGGGTCATTTCATCCTTACTTCAAGAGACAAGTGACATGATGTTCTTAAAAAGTAGCATTTATGGATAGTGGTATTGCTCATACCCTACTGGCTTCAGACTTTGTCCTGTTTGACCTGATTGAATTACACAGGCCCCTTCCTTTTATCAGAATCACAGCATTCCTTAGCAAAGTCCAGCTAGTGCAGAATATTGCCTCAGCAGCATGGAGTGCTGCAAGCATTTCAAGTCTTTCTCTACTAACTGGACTGCAATTCTAGGCAGTATTCAAGGTCAACATTTTAGTTGTTGTGCATTTTGGTTATTGTTTATTGTAGTTATCATTATATTTTCAGTTCCTGTCTTCAAGATTTACCATATCTAGAACAACATCTGAAACTCAAGAAAGAAGACTAAGGTTAAGAATTCTACTGCTCTGGCCCAAATGCGCAATCTAGCAAAAGAAATCTAAACTTTTTCAGGAGAGAAGAGCCTGTGGCCATGGAAAAAATTCCCAAAAGAATTCAGGACTAATGCAAATCTTTTGCCATACATGCAACATGCAATTAATTGAATACTGTATTAAAGCTTTAAAAAAAAAAAAGACAAACTCTTGACAAAATTTGTGAGACAATTATATTCCCAAGAAAGGTTTGAAGAGAGATAATAAACTGTATGTGGCAGATGTTAATCACATTACTTGACTGCAGGTGCTATTTAGCTTAGGATAGTTTGACAGTAGATAGTCTGAAGAACAGAACATTTATTGCATTTAGTGATCCTGGCAAACCTGGAGGAATTCTTTTTGAAGCCAATGGCAGCACATCCAGAATAACAGTAGAAGCCAAATAGTGTAAGCAGTGATCCAACTTCCAGCACTAAACTTTAGCACACATTTCAGATGGTCTTTTGACAATATATGTATGGTAAGACTAAATTTCCCTGGATAGAGTTTGCCTTCTAAATTAAGGTTGTTTTAAATAGGATGTTGTTTAAATGTATGGGCCATATATTGTGTAATATTTTGAATACATATCTGTTTTAAACAACCAAAAGTGCATTTCTCTCAGGCATTCAAGGTCTATGTAATTATACCCCATAAATAAAAAAGCTGAGTTCAGACCTGTGTTATCAAAGTAAAGCATCCTAGAAGACAGCTGAGCTATGAGACAGCAGACTCAAGCATATCCAGGGTGTTCCTGCACTAAATAATGTATTTATCAAAAGTAACTTAGATAATTCCCTTTAATGTTACATGGCAAGGGAATGACATTGGAAATTCCTTCTGTAAATCAGCTCAGAGATACAAGCTATAGAAAAACTAGCAATATTTTCAAATGTCTGATTTGCAAATATCTACAAAATTCATACAGTACATGTATTTACTGCATCAATATTTCTTAATGTGTCTTAGAGTCTCTGTTTATAAGTGTGTTATATAAATAGCAGAAAGAACCTGACCTTTGTTTTTGCATTGGATCAGATTCAGACCCTCACAACGGAGAGAACACATTTCCCCCTGCCCACCATTGGGATGAATGATCAAAAAACAATCCATGTGGTTAACAATAGATTAACAAAGTGCACTGCATTCAAAAGCTAATAAAGACAACCACGCTGTTTTCCATTATTTTTCATGATTTGATGACACTGCACTCCTTAGGCTCCTGTGATTACTTCAACACATCATCAGTCGTGGTTTCGTGCCTCTTTAAGTGCAATGCATACATAATAGATGCTTTTTTTCAGGACAAAGTTACAGTTACCATATTGACACAAACAAGACATTACCAATCCTACTTTTGCACTTATAATAGAAAAATATGTCTGAAAACATACAGGGTTTCCCCACCTCCGAATACTGTGCATTAGAGAGAGCAAAAAGCAGAGCAGCAATTAAAGCATGAAAAATCCATGGCACCTGCTGAATTCCACAGCAGTCATTCCAGCAGCCAGGCTGTGGTGTCATTCAAGATACACCTATTTTACAAATACCTAGACACGGTTTTCTGGATGTGTTCTGATGGGAGAATTGTAATTTTTACTCTCTAAACATTGGAGTAGGCCACCTTACAAGTTAGGATTTTAGGTATTTCTTGTAAGAGAAGTGGGTAGGCCTGCTGCTGTAACTCCCTCATATAAATGATTCCTCTAGTTCAGAGATTGCCTATGTGATGGCAGGCATGGATCCTTAAAATAACTTGAGTATTGTTATTCTTATCTGAGAAGCAAGCTCAGATAGGAAATCTTATCGAGGATTCTGTAAGAATCCTTTATAAGAAATCAGAGAAACTAAAATCTCACTGTACTAATGGCACATTGTACATTTCATAGTAATAACTTTTGCACCTCCAGAATGGTGACACGAAACTGGATGCATTGATAGTAACTGTATTGGTTGCACTAGCATTATTTATGGCATTAGGCCATGCAATCTTTCTTTGTGTAAGATGGGGACTCAGGTCACAGGTTTACTTGTGTCTGGTTTGTGGCTTGCAGGTCCTTTCTGTTACCAACAACACAGAATGTGCGAAGCTACTGGAGGAAATCAAGTGTGCACACTGCTCACCTCACGCTCAGAACCTATTCCACTCACCTGAGAAAGGGGAAACTCCTGAAAAAGAACTAATGCTTCCCTACCTGTGCAAAGACTATTGTAAAGAATTCTATTACACCTGCAGAGGTCACCTTCCAGGTAAAACTCATCACAAAATATGGGGCTAAAGGATGTCCTAATATGTTGATATTGCCTCAGCAGTTACCAGCTAAGTTATCCAGCTTTTAACCAGGAAAAATCCCCACTGATATGCAGGGGAATTTACCCAAGCAGGGACAGAATGTCTTCACAGCAGATCTTGTGTAGGGAGGTAAATACTTTGAGGGCTTTCTTGTCACCTTCTTCTTAAACTCGCCATGAAACATACATGATTTGATTGTTGTCAAAGGCACCTGAAACTATTACCTTTGCTGAAATATCAGTGCGTTCATTCTAATCACGCAAACAAGCAGCTGGCCATCCAGAAGGCTATTCTAAATGATAGATTGCTTAAAATGCAAGAAATAAAAGGTCCTGGCTGTTTGCTGTAGCCTCTAAAAGCTGATGAGTAAAGTGTTTTTTCTGGTTTTGTTACCCTAGAAACTGATGTTTTTTCCACAGGGTTTAAAGCCCATTGAAATCAAAGGGCCTTATTTGATAGACTTCTGTGATCTTTGAATCACTTCCAGTGTGCTGTTAACAACCAAATTCTTAACTTACCCAACACTTCCTCACTGCAGTCAGTGGAGTTAGCTGGACATAACCAAAAGCAGAGTTTGCCCTGTGTTGTCTGAGGCAGTCACCAAATGTGTGCTATCACTTGTAACTATATCAACAAAATAACCGCAGAAGATGGCTCTTTTAGAAACACTGTCTTAAGACATTATTATGTTAAATAACATCTTTGGTATTCCCAATAGTAAATTATTTATATGTTTAAGACTGTCATTTTTAAACTATGCTTTTTTCCCTGTCCAAACACTACTTATAAACAATGCCACACAGGAGAAAATAATTAAATTGGTTAAGATTTCTTCTTTTTTTTTTTTTTCCCTTTAAACCAGCAACACGGACTAGAAAAAAGGACCTGATAATGAGATGAAAAATGGATTTGTGGATAGTCACTTTTAACATATGAACACAGCTTTGTAATATAATATAAACATATTTGAGTAAAGGGGATAGTTTAAGTGGATGGGATTCGGAGGACAGTTTTTTAATTGCATGTGTACAGTGTGTACTTGTTTTCTCTGAAACCCCAAGAGTGCAGGCATTTTTTTGCAGTGTTTTTTTATTGACTTGAGAAAACATTTTGAATTGACTTACTTTTTCCCTTTACTGTGGTTTAACATGTATCTCAACCCATTCAAATATGAAAATATTATTATTGTCTTTATAAACTAAGAGATGTTTCTAAGGCTTTCTTAAACCAGCTGTTTCTTGCTCTTTATCACATTCCCCAAAGCAAAGCAGAATAGATCATAGTTGCCAAGACTGCCTGCTGAAGAGCGATAACAGATTAGATATTCTAAATGTTTGGCCCATATAAGAAGTCAGCACAAAGACATTTTTGACATGAGTTTGTAGCTAGCACAAATGATTTTCATATTCTGCAGAGCGAGACCTCAGAGTTGTTTTGTGAAATTCTGTGTTTATGAGGAAACAATTTGTTTAATTGAAAAAAGTGAAAGAGGGAAAAGGGGGAAAGAAGGAGGAGGTGGAGGGAGGGAGGGAGAATAAGAAAGGGCTGAGCAGCACAGGAGCTACAGCCACAGGAACCTCGCTCCTCAGATCAACATATGTGGTGACGAATGACAAATTTATTTTTCTACAAAGTTTGTGTATATGTAAAACTGCTGAAGTGCATCAAGATGTCAAGTGCTTTTTGTGACCACCCAGGTTGCCTTGAAAGATAACCAGATGAAAGCATAACTTTAGCACTGGGCAGAGCACTGTGCTTTGCAGGAAAAGAGCTTACATACTTTAGCATCAGTTAAAATAGGATTTTTCCTACATCAATCAGATGCTAATAATCGTTCTAAATACTTGTCCTGAAAGTAGGTTGTACTAACAAAAACTTGTTGCGTGCTTACATCCACCAACAGGATTAATTTGGTGAGTTGACTGGTACTCATGGTTGTTGATACCTATTCTAGGATTTCCCAAAGGTATTCATTAAGATTTAGGGCCCTCTTTTTGAGAAGATGACCTATAGGATTTTAATATAGTTTCATAGTCTTGTTCATTCTGAAATATAAGTAATGAAAATAACTTATTTGGGGGTTCTGTTTTCCCTCTGAGATTTGTATATCCATATTTATTGCAAAAGAAAGAAAAAACAGAAAATGTGGAAGTTATATTTTCAGCTTAGCCTGGAGGATTTTACAAAGAGTTGAAAATTAGCAGGCCCCCAAACCCAAGGTCTCTGGCAATGATTCACTGTGCATTTGTTAAAATGTCAAATAATTACTCTTCCTCCATTAGGGAGTGCTAATTGTTTCTGAACACCAATACAATGCAGTTTAAGGAAATTGCTGACTACAAAAATAATTTTATCCCCTAAGTCTTGTGCAAATGAGAAATATTATTAACATCAAAATGTTAATGTTAGCAGTACCTATTAACCCAGAAGGCTGAGAAATTGTGTATCAGTTTTTTCATGAGTTAGCTTCAAAAATCCTTTTATTGTTTTGTCTCCTGCAAAGATGAAAGCTCTAGCAGATCCTTGGTTAACTCTTTTGAAGACAGCAGTTTGCCCACCAGTTATGGCTGTATCAGCACTTCCACTGACTTCTTTAGGAATATTGAGAGAAAAAGTGGACCCTATTCTTTATTCAAGCAGAATAATATCAGAAGCTGTTAGGACTGTATCGATGAGCAGGAGGGTGTAATGTTTCACAGAGACTTTGAGATTAGAGTTTCTCTGCTTTATTGCAGATAACTGTTCTGATTATTTCTCATCTAATCTTTACTGCAAGCCTCAGTTTAAGGGATTATTGATGGAGACACTGGAGTTAAGTGATTTAATGAAGTGTCTTCAGTCAATATGAATTTTAAGTTTTCCCTTTCCATAAGGGAAGACTGTCTAATATTTATTACTAATATAGCTAGTAAAGAAAGACACAGCTGATTCTGCCTTTAGATATAAGCAGAAACTTGATCCATACCATATGGAAGTGCCATGCCATATGGAAGTGGCATATTCTAAGGAACAAACCTGTGCCACAGCCACAGTGCCATCCAAGGACATGGGAGAGATTTTGAGCTATCTGGCCTCCATTATTTTCATTTGAAGAAATGGGTTCCATATGATTGTGGGTGAATTCACATCCAGGCCCAGATCTGAATCCAGACATTAGAGAACAGATGCCTGACAGGATTTTTCAAGCGTCGAACAAGGGTGTTCCAAAATGTTGAAATTCTAGTTGAAAACATTGGAGTTCTAAGAAATTCTACAACTCACAGAGCACTTCCAGAAGTTCTAACATGGCTGATTTATTGTCACAGTCAACACAGTCAACCTACAGAAAAATAGTAGTGGCTGGTAAATTTGCTACTGATAACAAGAACATGAAGGGGATCAACCCTGGCCCTGCCTGTGTGCAGGAACCTGCAGTGTCTGAGCAGGACAAGAATGTCACTAGTCCCTTGAAAACCAGCTGGAAATGATGTGAGCTACCAGTGGACCTAGAACATTTTGAAAGAATCTGTCTGAAATCACATCTTTGGTTTGGTTTTTACTGGCAGTTGAGAAGAGAGGAGAATGTGGAGTTTTTGTGAACAAATTCACATCTAGCTCTCAAAGGTGCAAATCGGAAAAAACACCCCAAAGGTAAAAGCTTCTTTGACACAATGTTGAACTGTGTGCTCAAGGTCACAGCAGAAATACAGCAGGTGAGCCTGACTTCCTCAAGTCATCCTCAAAGGCAGTGCAGGTTTACTCAGATGAGTGGATGATACTCAGTCCTGTGTACAATGCAAACAGGAGGGAGTGAATAGGAACTTGACTTGCTGCAAAGACTGAGACATGTGCTATCATGGCACTGGAGTTGTGTGTCAAAGAGAAGAGACAAGGGAATGGGTAATCAGGGAATCCAGCAAAGTGGAATTAGGTGGAGGTAGGATAGGAAGGGAGATACAGTGTGAGGAACAACTGGCTGCAAATACAAGTGGAGAGAGGAGGTGGGGATCAGCTGGGAGCAGTTTTCCTTTGAAAAGGCTTTTAATCTTGCAATTTATTCCCACAGTGTTTTATAAAGGCGAACACAGAAAGCCTTCACTGTAGCTGCCTTAACTGAAAAGCCTGTCGTTGGATTCTTGTTTGCAAGACAGAAAGTTTAGCATAGAAATGCAAGCCTGTGCAAAATCTGACACTTAAACATGATGTTTAATCATCCTTTGTGATTTCAATTTTCTTTGTTAACACAGGCATTGCTCTGTTAACACGTACACAGCTGGTAGGAAATTTGTAATAATATGTATGAGTCTTTTAAAATAAATTAGTAAGTACAGGAATTCACACAGGACCCAGGGTTGCAGTCCCTATTACTTTTTTTTTTTTCTTTTCTCCAAACAATTCTAGTGCTTAGGGGCACTTGTCAGGGACCATTCTTCTGGACACTGTACAAACTCTGAACAAAATGGAAAACTGTACACTAAAGACCTTACAATCTAAGCATGAGAAAGAAGATAATAAATGGCTACAAGCAGATAGGAGAGTAGAAGCAAATGTTTCTCTAAATGTCCTCAGTGAAGCTGTTAGTATGTTAAATGGAGCATGTATAACACAAGGAGATTTTTTTTTCTAAATTACTATGTTTTTTATAGAACGAAATAGCAAAATTCCACCCTTAATGCACAGGTGAAACTGTATTTACAGAGGTTACATTCCTTCCAGTAATGCAACATTTTTCACAGTTTAATTCTAGCTCCACATTTTTACAAGCATTTCTAATGAAAGTGGTTCATAAGCCTTATCCTTTCTTAGAATCTGCTGATGGGTTTGCTAAACAGCAAAAGGCAACTGCAGTGCAACATCCACTTCAGTATATGATAAAATATTTCATGAGGCAAAGGGATTAGTCTTACACATAAGAAAAGGCGTTGCACTGGTCAAGTGATTTTGCATCTGATTGTTATTTGAAATGGACTTGTACCAAGTGAACCACCTGCTCTGGGTTTCCCTGACTAAAGATAACACTTGAGCCAAGAGAAGTTTATCTTGAGTAAATAATAAATGGTATACTTGGAAAATTCTAGTAATTCTTAGTAATCATACACCTCTAATTTGCTATTGCATTTTTTCAAATGACCCACTGTGCCTAGATAAATAAATTATTAAAGACAAGCCCCTCTATTCTTAAGTCAAATAATACAACAGCAAGATCTTAGATTACCTTTGATTTTGGCATTATATTTACAAGCCTTGGAATACTACTCTATGATTATATCAGAGTTCCTCTTCAGTTGTTCCACTTGAAATTACATCTCCCATTTTCTCCAAATAACTACTATAAATTAAAAGCAGCTCCTCAGAGATGAAATTTACTGAAGCTCCAAATCACAGTAATTAAACTTTTACACCACAACACACTACCATGTGTTTCCAGATATTATTTTACAGAAATCAAAGGCAGGCTTTTTCATGTCATTTTTCCAATATTTTTAAAGGAAGATGTATATGAAAAGAAGTATAGTTGGGTGGGAAAGGCTTTTCACTCCACAAGAATTCTGGGATCCAAAAAATTTTCCTATTCCACATAAGGAAGAAATTGAACTCTTTCGAAATTTTCCATGAAGAAAGCCACAGAGAGACCACCCCAGGATAACTAATAAAGTCGTTGTTAGGACATTTACTTGGGAAATGGGAGACTTAGGGTCAAACTCTTGCCTGACAGATGAGGGGCATTGACCTGAATATTCCTCTTCCTAATGAAACACCCTAATTACAAGACATTGGAGTATAGTGATACAAGGTTTGCTGTCTGGTCTGTCTTTTTCATTTAGACCAGAAGTTTGAGCTTGGACCAGAAACATCATGTTAAGTAAAATTTTGTCAAAACTGATAAAGTCTCTGAAAAAGCTTTCCTTGTAATAAATTGGCATTTTCCAATGAAACACAGATGTCCCTGATCAGTTCTTATTGTACGTTGTAAGCCAGAGGTTTTATGGCCAAGATCTATGGATTACTGCATCATTCACAAGTGGTAAAGCCATGCATAAATTAGGCCTCTAATTCCAATTAAGTGCTAATTCCGTGTATCCTGTGAGTTATGTCCTGGACTATAGTACATGCTAAGACAGTTGCCAGTAATGCAAACAGGAATGAAGGTAACTTAAAACGTATTATCTTAACAATGCTCTGGTAAAATAGTACATGTATAACTAGCCAGACTCTGTCTTCTTAGATTTAATACTCCTGATTAAAACCTGGATAGAAATTACTAGAAATAGGCTTGTGAACAAAAATAGATTTTTTTTTAATGTCTTTAAACATAATGCAAGATAGTAATAGCAATAGTGGCAGGGTTTTTCTTCAAAGGCTCTCATTTTATCAACTTTGTGTTTCTCTGGGTCTTCAAAGCTCATTTTTACCTAAAACCTAAAGACCACCATTCATCCAACAGCATGAGATATATCCCCTTTTTCAGGGGATGGGGCTGAGGAAGTAGACTTCACCATGGGACACTGCTCAGCTACTTTAATGCTGGGAGTCAACCAGAGGCCAGCTGGATGTCAACACGGTGCAGTTTTCAGCACTACTTCCCACTTCTCACCTCTCCAACCAATGTCCTTTGCTGGCAGCATTCCACAAAATGTTTACTGCATGTCTTTTACCAGAGTCTTCACTGAGATTTTGACTAGAACTCATCACTTATTTAAAAAAAATTAAACAGAAGCTGGTCAGGCTATTTTACAGCAGATACTGTGCTTGATTTATGGGGTTAAAATTAGGGAGAAGTGCGTCACAGCCTCAGCTCTGAACTTTGTCTCTTAATTCTTTTAGTGAGTGAACTCTTGTGTCATTTTGAATGAAACTTAAGCACACTGAAAATGAGGTTTAATACAAATACAGATGAACAAACTGTAAAAGGCAATGCTCAGTTTGTGTTTATACATTTGTGTTTACTCAGAGCAGACTTTTTTTGCAGATAGCCCTTTGTTTAAAATGACCTCTTTTTCCACTATAATCTATTTAAAGATGAGTTTGATGACACAAAACTGCAGACATGACAACACACTAAATATTTGTATGCTCTTTTGCATTTTTAAGGTTTCCTCCAAACTACAGCTGATGAGTTTTGCTATTACTATGCAAGAAAAGATGGTGGTGTGTGCTTTCCAGATTTTCCAAGAAAACAAGTGCGAGGGCCAGCTTCTAACTCCCTGGATCACATGGAAGAATACGACAAAGAGGAAGAGATCAGCAGGTTCATAAAGATAAATGCTGTTTAATCTGAAAAGAAAAAAAAAAAAAAAACTAGCAAAGCCTGTGGTTTTCACAGTGAAACAGCTCAGTGTGTGCTTATGCTGAGCAGCTGTGTTTTCCAGATGTGACTTTCTTTTGCTGCTGCTAGTGTATGTCAAAAGAGAAAGTTACATGAGCTTCAGCACTTCAATACCATTTGATATTTGCCTTGCTGAAAAGGTGTTAGAATCCTGCTCTGATCCACCCTGTGGATCTTGGTTATCATCCAGCCCATGGATCATTGGTAGTTCTGGGAAGTAATATGTACCTAAATTTAGTATTACTAAACTACTACGATAAGTTTGTTAGTAAAATATTTATGTTAAGATCTTCAATTTATTTCATTTGTGGGGGTCTTTTTGTGAAAATAATTAAATTAGATTATTCCATTATAAGTCATTATTTTAAAATAGATTTTAGAAGCCAAATTTTCTCCAAGTGATGAAATTTATTGTGTTTGTTTTATAGTATAGAAATTCTGCATTTCTAAATTACTCTCTTCTTTCACCAATTTTTTCCCTCCCATTGCTCTACATTTTGGATCTAAGTTTATGTAATGTTCTCTTTTTTGTATGCAGACCAAATTTTCCCCAAGTGAAGCTCAAGCTGATTTTCTGTATTATATGCTTGCATACATTCAAGGAAATAATTTATACATGTTAATATATTAAAAAATGTTTTATCAGAAACCTATTTTTAATACCATTGCAGAGCAATAATTTTATCTTTTAGGGACACTGTTGTGTCATGGTAACAAGAAAGAAGAAATGTCTCACTATTTCTTTAAATTTCTTTAGAAAACACAAGCACAACTGCTTCTGTATTCAGGAGGTTGTGAGTGGACTAAGGCAGCCTGTTGGAGCAGTACATTGTGGGGATGGATCCCATCGCCTCTTCATTCTTGAGAAAGAAGGATATGTGAAGATTTTCACTCCTGAAGGAGACATACTCAAGGAACCTTTTTTGGATATACACAAGCTTGTTCAAAGTGGAATAAAGGTTGGATTTTATACTTACCTCTACCTTTTTTATATTTTAGCATGTATATGGGAGAAATGGGAAGAGTATTTTTTAGATATTAATTAAATTTAAATAACTAAAAAGAGTAATGACAGCAGACACCACAGTTCTTTCTGGCAAAGAAATGAAAACTCATGCTGGGAATGGAAAACAGCATCTTGTAACTCTTATCAAACTTTTTGCTTTCCCTTCATTTTTTCTTCATCTTAAATTCAAATGAAACTAATCAGCACCAGCATTCCACAGTAATATCTTTGTATTTTCATCCTTTGGGCTCATTTCCACCCCATTGAATTCAGATGAGTTTTGCTGTGGTGCCAGTGGGAGCAAGTTTGGCTTAGGGCCTCTGGTGCTTGGTGATGCCCTGGGAGCTGGGCACAGGAGGGTGCCTGGGAATGCTCAGGGATGCCCTGGAGAGGAGCTGCGGTGTTCATTCCCTCTTGGCTCAACCCCAAATGTAGCACAAGCTTCCCTGGGTGGGAGGCTGCTTTAGAATTGTATATTGGAGGGGCACATAAGAGTGACTGACCCTCTAAATTCAGACATGAGCGTTGGTGGGATGAACAGCTTCCACCCTGTTTGCTGGGAACACTTTCATGGTCAGGGCAGTGAGTGGGGAATAGGCACTGATGGCAATATGTTGGAAGGTGGAGGCGAGAAATTACATCTAGTTATGGGGTAAGTACCAACGGAAAACTCATAAGTCTGTTGGAAGATATTTTACTTCTGGAATGCTGTCAAATATTGTTCCATGTTGATTTCATGTCACAATTCAGAGTGGTAATGTAAGTAAAATCCAGATATATAAAGAAGTTTTAAGTTGTAATCAGGTTATGCCTAGAACAGTCAGGACTATGTATCAAAAAGCCTTCATATAATGACATATTCCTGACAGAGGGATCTCAAATATTAATTGTGACAAACTAGATTGATTTGAAATGCATAGCACGTGGTAACTGATAATTCTGTTTCAGCTATAAGGGCAAGAGGCCGATTAGGATAGAATTTTCTGAGAGAAAATCTCAGAGGTTTTTAATGTGTGTTGAAAAAGACAGCAATAAAACATTGCACCTTTTTCAGGGTAAAAACCACTATATGTATGTTGCTGAATGCAACATACATATAGTGGTATATATATTTCTGCCCCTGTAGATAACAATTATGCTCAAGATATCCAAACAGCAGGGATTTATCAGGGGTGTTTTTGAACAATCATCTGTTTCATATTTCTTAACCAAAAGTTCTGATCACTTGTATTTGTGGAAAACTGACAGTGAAATTTCCACAGAACTGTTACTGGTCCCAAAGAAACCTTTCTCGAGGAAAATTTTACAGCCGCAACTCAAACTCAAAGACAAGCCTAAATGGAAAACTGATCTTCCACGCTTCTGAACAGGCACTAACCTGCTTGATATGACCCAACAGGTACCCCCAGGATCAGAATCAACTTTCAATTCTGTTTTAAATCCGTGACCTGATCTTTTTAATCTATTCTAACCATCATACAATACTCTACACTGGACCTGTTTCAACTATAACATTTTGTGTAAATAATTTGATGTTCTAAGCTATAAGGTCTAATTCAATTCCCTGAGATAACAGTCCAGGATAACTGTATTGCAGTGTTTAATGCAGGTTGGCAAGAATGAAGCCTTTATGTACTTTGCAGGTAAGGAGAAAGGGAATGTGCCTAGGAGCAGGACTCCAGCTCTTAAACAGAAAGAGTAAAGAATTTGTGGAATGAATACATTACATAAAATAATAAATAAATCAAAAACCCCGAACCCTATGTAACCAAAATGGTAGCTTTAAAACAAGGGTTCTAAAACATTTTTACATTTATCTTCTGCAGTCTGATTCCTGTAATCATTGTCCATGTTCCCTTACCCACAAAGATGGGAGATCACTGTGGCAATGGCAGCATTGCCACTACTTGATAGAGTATTTGGTTTTACTTACCTGTTATACACTTCAATACTAGAAATCGGCAGGCAGTGCAGAACAGTCAACAGTTTAAAAAAAACCTCAACAAACCACTGTGTAAAACACTGCATCCACTTGTACAGTGCAAACATCATGGAATGTGTCCTCTGTGCTCACTCAGGAAATGTGTATAGTGCCAAAATTTGAATGTACACACTTTAAAGAAAACAAAAACCTCTCACCTGTTTTCCAGCCTCAGAGCAATAATAGCAAGAAAAGGCAAACAATTTTTTTTTCCCTAAAAAGAAGTGTAAAAATTTTCTCTTTTACTCAAGTGTTTGAAAACAGCAGCTTCTGCTCTTTTCTTTCTGTACTGAAATACAAACACTCAACTCCAGTGACAGTAAAAACAGCAAAAATACTTTTTCAGTCTTTTAGAGACATGTTGTACCCAGTAAATAATTAGAATAATGATAATGACAATGCTAATGCTAATAATGCAGCTGTGGTTGAATCAAAAGTAATATATATTTATGCCTCTGAGCAGAATTTTCGACAGCTATCCCAGTAAGATATTTTAATGCCAATAGATGGAAAAATGTAGTGGTGGTTGATTTTGTCTTCTTTTTTTAGTGTCAAGAGGAAATTTAGCAGTAATAAAACCATTATATTGTCATAAAGTAACAAATCTGTTCCAAAGAATCAACTTAAAACTATCTTGAGGCTGATATAACCAAGAAACTGAAGTGATATATTTCCTTCATAAATGTAATCCTGGAGGTTAGTTCTGATCTCACTAACATATTTCCCTCATTACAGCACAGGCAGTCAGATAAGGAGAAAAACAATATACAAAAACAGAGGAAGAGAGCTGATTGCATTGTATAACAATAAGTCATGTTTCCCTCCTAAAAAGATGCCTTTTTGTTTCTCTAATGGACCTACTGGTCCCTGTGTTGATGAAATTCATTTGGAGCCCCTAACATTGCTGTGAGCAAGTTTGTAGGGCTTCTTCACGGACCCTGCTGCCCTAAGCACATCAGTAGGATTGTCTGGACTTGCTTCTAGTCCATCACTCCTGGGAAGGTCTGTGATTATAAACTGAAAGTGAGAAGCGTGGTACAACCCTTTGCCTAAGTTTTATTGGTCCATTGGCTTTTAATGTTCATTGAAGTCACTGAGGTTCTCTGCTTGAAAATTGTTGCTGCAGTACAATTACTGACAGTTATATGATTTAATTTTAAGGAGTTCAAATTAAAAAGGAGCAGCGATAATTTTATCTGCTGTCAGTATCTCAGAGGAATTAGCACAAGTATGGAGAACTATTTCATAACAGAGATAGATTCCATGAATGGATGATGGTGACTTGTGCTTCTTGGTGGCCCTACTGAAGAGAATATTAGATGCAGGATTCCTGAAGATTTAAAAAAACAAACAAACAAACAAAAAAAAACTTAAGAACCAATTTTTTTTTGCACATCTCCTAATTTCTACAACTCTTCGACAGCACAGTTAGCAGGAATGCTTTTCTGATCTTCTATTTTTCAATGTAGTTGTTGGAAGCCATGAATGGATATTAACCAAGAATTTGCTAATCCAACATCTGTGGCCTTCTCCAATGCATTTTATGTCATCCTGCCTACATGAGTATTGTAGTGTTTGTGCATGGATTCGGCACTTGGCCAAGCCCCTCCTGTCACCTCCTCCCCTACGTCAGGAATAGGATGACACGAAAAAGCCATGTTCCCTTGTCTTGCCTCAAAGCTGAGCAAGGACATGAGTGAGACATGGACCTGTAACTCAAATCTAGGCCACACACCTGGCTCAGCTATTTAGGAATATCTAGCCCAGTGTAGCGGAGAAAATATTGATTCCATCTCCTAATATATTAATGTACCCATTAATATTGTGAACTATTCTGAGTGTATACAGAAGAATGGACCTTTTACCAAAAAAGACCCCATAAAACACCCAAACTAAAAGTCTGCATCCCTGTGATGGTGGTTTACTGCTCCATTATGTTGTGGTGAAGAGAGTTATAAGTTGCAGAGTAACATTATACAGTTCTTCCTTCAAAGTTATGTTGCAAAGACAAATTTTTAATGAAAATATTAGAACCCATTTTTTATTTCAGTCTGATTTGCACTACTGTTATTTTCTTTCTGTTTTAAACTATTGGCAAGTAGAAAAGAGGCAGAAAGTTGAAATGAGAAGATATTGAAATAATAATGGTAACACTTTAGGTGGCATTTTAGGAGACCTTAATCAATTATATAAAAAATTTAGATCTGATGTGTCTGAATCTATTGTCAAAATTTAGGCAAAATAACTAAAGGCTCCAAAAGTATCATGCAAATCTGATTTTATCCCATAATGCACTCAGCAGGGGAGAAAAAAGTGTCAAAACATTCCAAACACTTGAATTTTATAATTTCCTGGGATGCAACAATGCTGATTAGGCTGTTATTAAAGTATCAGTCCAGTCACCTTGTACTCTAGATTGTAACTAACTTACAGAAAAATGGTCAATGCTGTAGCAGTTCTCCAACTTTTCATACTCCTGTGACTCTATTTTATCTTATTACCTGTATTATTTCCTAAGATTTGGAAACCTTTAGGTTAGCAGCAGTCACCATAAAATGTAGCACAACCTATTATATCATATTTTCACTTACTTTCTTCTCTCCTGAGCCCAAAAACCTGTGTTGGTCTAAAAGATATTGGTCTAAAATATATTGTTCAGAAGGGAAGGCATCAAGGTACAGTTTGGCAACAACAAAGAAAATAGGAGCTTACCATTTCTCTTGGGAATTAAATGCTATAATCACCTTTCAGGTTACTTTCTGAAAAGCTAAGTACCTCTAAAGCTGCAACTGTTAGTTCTTAAATCATTTTTGTGGTCCTTCCGTATAATCATTCAACTTCCCCAAATCCCTTTAAAACGAAGGACCTCAGAACTGTACAAAGTAGCCAAGTTTACATCTTACTGCTGCCAATAGTAAAATCAAGTCACTGTAGTTAGAAGGTCATTTTCTACTCATAAATCCACCGGCTGAACGAGCTCTTTAGGTGAGGAATTGAAGCAGGGCTTCATGTTCAGGTGCTTGTCACCTCTTATCCTTAGGTTATTTTCAGTTTATTGCTTCTTTTTTTGTTTGTTTGTTTTCTTTTTTTTTTCTTTTTGATTGTGACTAATCTCTGGTGCAGCTCTGGTGTGTATCTGCTGGCTACAGGGTCATAAATTGTGCAGCCAGCAAGAATGGCTGCACTCTGCTGCCCTTTGCCTCACACAGTGCTGAGAGCAGAAACCCCTGCAAAATGGGTGTTCTTAAGTTTGCCATTATGAAATTGCCACTTGCAGTTGTGTAGAAATTCAGTTATTTATATTCCTTTTTAGCTAGTAATGAAATATTTCTCATGCATCTCATAGGAATACCATGATAAAAGGCAAAGTCTCTGAGGAAGGAAAGGGCAGGGCAGGGGAGGAAAGGGAAGGGAAAAGGGGCAGAAAATCTCAGTTATCAGAGATAACAGTATATCAGAGATCACCGTGGAGAACATATGAGTTAAACTCAACCTCTATCACCTTCGTCTCTGATCTAAGACTGTGGTTTTCCTTGTCAGAAACACTCAAACAGAAACTTCCCCTAAATATTAAGCCACGGTAACCTTCTTAGCTCATCTTGCTTTCAAATTAATATCAGTAAAACTAACTTTTGTGAGCTTTTTAATTCCCAAGTTTTTTTAAATGCTATATTTCTATGTAATTCCTTACAAATACTTTAACAGTCAGTTCTCTTTTCAGGGAAAAAAACTCCATAGAAATATCTGACAATTTTTTTAAGTGTATGCTCAACAGATTTCCAAGCCTCTAGATGAATTAAAAGTTAGATATATCTCTCACTGTGTTTTGGTAGTTTTTATACCAGAGCACAAGTGCTTTCAGTCCTGCAGAATCTTGTCAATGAGTGCTCCAGTGATTCAGGTAGGGATTTTCTGTGATGCCATGAAGACTGCTGTGGAACACAGCAATTCATAGGTTCAGTATAAGACTGGGACTAGACTGTCAGGCATTAAATATGTTAACTGTGCTGCTCTGAGCCAATTATTCCAGAGTTTCTCAGGATCAAATGAGCATCTGGTCACCACGGACATCCTTTTGATGCATGATTAGTAGTGAAACATCTACTGTGCCTTCATGTTTGTGTCAAGATACTGGAGCAGACTGCCCAGGGAAGTGGTAGAATCACCACCCCTGGAAGTGTTCAAAAGGCAGGTGGATGTGGCACTTGGGGACATGGTTTAGTGGTGAACATGATGGTGCTGGGTTAATGGTTGCACTTAATGACCATAGAGGTCTTTGCCAAATGACCTGACATGACTCTGTAACATTTAATCACATAAATATGTAGTACTCAGGTCATTCAACATATAATCAAATTTGGGGGTTTTTTAAATTGCCACTACCTCCAGCACTGGAAAAGCCTGCTCCAAGAAGCTTGTAAGAGGTTATGTCTTTGCAGTGAGGAGTGGCTAGAGAAAACTACAGTAAGCCAGGGATAAAACCTGTTTAAAACTTAGTGTGGGAATCAGATTGTTTGTGTTACTTGCTGAATTGCTCAGTTCTGTTACTGATAAAATTTCTCACATATTCCTCTTGACTGGATGTATACATTTGTTCTTGCATCTATGAGATGCACAGACAGAATTAAGTTAATACATACACTGTCTAGTGATATCCACAGGATTTATGTTACTGACAATTCACATAATTCATGCTAATCCTTCCATCCAAGTCCAGCAATTTCAATTTATTTTCCTCTGAACACTTACATGGATGAGGCTGAAATCAATGAACCTTTCTTGATCTTTTTGCCCTGACATCACAACAAGCTGCGCTCTCCCTCACTAAGTACTAGCTTGTACTCTCCAACAAAGGTTATTTGCTCTCTGCTCCCTTGAAAGCCAAACTTCTAGTGGCTACTAAATTCATGACCAATTAGTCCCAAAAGGGATTATTTTGATGTATGGAGAGAAAGGGGAGCAGTGGAAGGTTGCATTTCTCTCTGGTCTGCACTGGAAGGACAATTAAGAGATCCTATGTGAATTTCTTCCTTCTTCAACCCAATGGGCCTGCAATTCTTCAGAGTTATTCAGAAACAAACTATGAAAACTCTAAAGTAAAACCTCGTTGTTCTACCAGACCAAGCTCTCATTTCTATATGAACGAGAAGGATAGTCCTCTAAAATAACAATGTTGAGGCACAGAACATAAGTATGACATATATTCTATGATGAACAAATCAAGATTTTATTTTAATTCCATTCTACAATTAATTGCAGCAGTGCTGCACTCTATTTGCTGCTCTGGCCCTCTTCTTCTAAGAGTAATGAAATGGTATATCCATGTAAGATATGTGCATAGGCCCAGGCAGGGGGGCAAGGTGAAAAAAACCATTGACATATAACAGTGATACACTTTGGGGTGTTCTTGGGTGTCCTGGAACTCCTCCTTCAGTGTATGAAAAGGGCTCTAGCATGTCTTTGGTGAGACACAAACACTACATTGCCTGTGTTGTTGCAAAAATGACTGACCTTGGATTTCTCCTGGAGAGTGCAGAGGGAAGTGATGAAGACTGTTTCTTCAGCAGGTGATGTGCAGGTGACGTGATGTCAGGTCACAGGACATGGGGGTTCTTCACTCATCCAAGAGGTCAGAAGAGCAGCAGTCAGACCTGTGGCACAATAGACATAATTTTTGAGGCCACACCTCACCTGTGACCTGCCCACTAGGCAGCACAATTAATTGTTTTTAAATGTCTTGACATAATTGGAGCAGAAAACTCAGAAAGGTTAAGGTGTGCAAATGGCCAAATGTGAAAAAATCAGGACATTTTAAAGATAAACCACATAGAATTTCATTGGTTATAGTGACCTTAAACAGTAAAACTACAGACACAATGCACACAGCACACAACAGTCTGCACGAGAATTCAGCCTTCTTCATGAAAAGGAAGATCTTTTTCTTAATCAGGAATAAGTTCTTTTTAATTTTCAAGAGGGCAATATTACTGTTGTGAGGACTTAATATACTTTAACTGTGTTCAGAAACTGTAAAATACTGTGCTTTAACCAAAGATTGTATAATGACAATGAAATGTGCCTGGATTTCTCATTAACCATTTGCAGATTTTGGTTCTAGTCCTAATAGGGGCACAACAGGCCTTTGAAAGAGGTTGTATCTTAGCACCATATAGTTTTGTTGAAAATAAAGTTTCTTACCATCTAAAAAGCATGTGGCAAAAGCTCCAGAGAACTCTATTTTTGTGTGAGAGACTGCACTAGATAACCATACTCGAGCTAGCAATTGTGGAACAGTGCAGTGTCTGTCAGGTTGTAAGCTGACCAGATGAAGAATTGCCAGTTTATTCTAAGGAAATCTGAATCAACAAAACATAATCGTTTCTGTTGATTTTGGGTAGCGTGTCTCAGATTTGAGGAGCTGAGAGGGGAAAGAAGATAATACTTTATCATTTTACATGCACATGTGTAGATTTTAATGTTCTGTGTTTCCTTGAGAGGAATCCCATGGTGCCAATTAACCTAACTTATTCCAAAACAATTCTCTGTTTGGAAAGAATAATTTTCATTGTGGGTGTTCCATGAAATTGTATGCCTCATACCCTGTTATTACTGAGATGTGTGCAGTGCAATTGAGAATGCCAGTTTCTTTTCCATGCTCTGTATAGATTATAGCTGTATCCCACACACAGTGCTAGATAATCCCTACTTTAATTTTGTTATGTGTACAAATCCTTTTTGAACATTTAGCGGTTTAAGAAATGTAAAAATCCATCATCTTCTGAAACTACATTTGTTAAAACCAAAAGCTGAATTTAGAAGTGATCAAAACCAATGAATAACATGGCAATTATCTAATTAAAAGGAAATTATTGTGTTTGCTGAAATATAACAGGCAGATCATGATAGCCAACACAAAATGGCAAAGAAGGAATAAAGTTACGCAGAAAATTCCATGGTTTTTAGCCAACACAGTTTCAACCACATGTTTTTCTTTAATGGGAGGAGGTTTAACAGTCCACTTAGGCTCCAGGATTCATCATCCCTTTAAGCTCTTGGACACCCCAAAAACTGTAATGAGTTCCTAAGAATCCTTCAGGGAATCCATGGTGTACTGGAGCTCTCAAAGCCAGTCCTGTGTCCTTGGGACTTCTCTGTACTTTCCTGTCCATCAGAGCTTTGATTTCCTTTTGTTATGTCACTTGTACCGTGCCACACGGAAAAAGGGTCCTGTGTTTGTCTTGAAAGAGGTGAAAAATTGAGTAACACATTTACTTTCATAGCTAATACAGCCCAATTGCTATTTCTATATATATTTCCCCCAGATGCCACAGAACAATTTTCCCTTGTATCCTCTTACACACATTTTCTCACAAGCTCTCTAAAGTCTTATTCCTTAGACAGGATCAGCAAGTTGGGTTGAGGGAGGAACACTTCCTCCAAGGAGCACTGGTGTATTATCATGTTTTCCACCCATTTTATCCCCTCTGCAGTAAAAGTTGGACAAATGATCTGCCCCTAATTAATGGTTTATATATAATTTTAGCTTTAAAAAGCAGTCAGAACTAATTTTTCCCATTACCAAAACCATAAAAAGCTCCCAAAGATGAAACCACTTAGTAGCTGACACTTATTTTTCTTCATTGTCAGTGTCTGCCTACATTCTCATATTGCTGGAATTTTTAAAGAAATTATTCCATAAATCTCAATAAAGTAATATTCTCTCTTAGATTTAATTTGGAAAATGGAATATACAATCTGTGGGAGAGAGGTCTGCAAAATACTTTCAACCATTTGTTTTTAATTTACAGCAGATACTTTTTAAAACCTTGATCTATCTTCACTGGCTTTGGATTGCAATCCCTACAGCTGAATTGCAACAACTTTAATTTATGTAATAATCATTATTTTTATGCTAACTGAATGCCTTGAAAAGAAATAAAAGAGGGAGTAAATCACCCAAAAACTTTTTTAGTTTTGGCATTCTTAAAAATTTGGTGAATCTCCATCAGCTGGATTCTCAATCACTGTAATAGCCCAGAGACAACACACACAAGTGGTAGTAGATGCATGTATCTGTGTGATGCTGTAGTGTAAATGAGAAGAGGTTTTTTTTAATAGCAAACCACATAAGAAAAGTACTTACTTAAGCTCTTCCTTAAGAAAATACACACCTCTCCATAATCATCTGGTTGCTTAATTGTTTCTAATGATGTTGTACACCTCACAGAGGCCTAGCTGAAGACGTGACCAAGCGCTCTTGACTCTCTTTATTAAGCAGCAGACCATGTTTGGGGCTGTTAAAACCTTGAGCACTTTAAAGATCTCATCAAATCAATAGAATCTCAGATCAGAAGAGAGGCAACGTGAAACGGTGGCAGCTTCCATTTTCCTTTTCCATAATACCCTTACAAGATATGACAGGACAATAGTATCAGGACAGGATCGCTCCAGTGACTTTTTGAGGGAAAGAGAAAGAAGTCAGTGCTCTCATGTAACATGCAGGTGTGTGCCTGTGTAAATAAGCCAGAAGATCAAATAAACCTAAGCCATGTATGAGATTACTCTGCTTTGCCCCTACAGTCACTTACAGATCACAACCCTGCCAAACCCAGTTCCAAACATCATGTCCAAAGTCTGAAGCAGCAGACAAATCCAAAAATACGGAATATTGGGAACTGCCTCACAGAAAACAGTCCCTGTGGGGTTTTACCCCTCTGCTAGTTCTCCCACACCGGGGAAAATCAAAACTATTTCACAGAGAGGATCCATGTTTCTCCAAAGGCCTGTGAGGCTGGGAAGGCTGCAGGTAAAATTGGATCAAACCCTTTATTTACAAAAGTTTGGTAAAGAAATGTGTAATGGATTACTTAATTTAAAAGTAATGTCATCCTTGAAGCAGAAGCATTGAAAACTGTGCGTTTTCTGTAGTTTTAGTGAGTCAGCATTTTGTAACTCACAGCATTTTACAGTTCTTGTAGAGATACATTCTCCTTACAAATTACATGGTCCATTAATTTTTTTTTCTTTTAAAATAGTATATTAAACTTATATAGTACAAATAAAAAACCAAAAGGAACATAGTTCTATACAATCCACATAATCCCCTATTTTGTAAAAAATGCATATACATTTCATCAATGTATATAAATTTTATTTTATTTTACCATCTGCATAAATATTTCCACTTCCAGGACTAAGTGTTCCAAGGGAAAAAAGGTAGCAAATGACTAAGTGAAGTGAACCTAATTTGCTGCTTACTAACCTAGCAACTTCTGAAATCACTTCATATGAATGGTAAAACAAACAAACAAACAAAAAAACCAAAAGAAACCAAAATGCATGAAAGAAAATTACTCTCAATCTGAGCAGAACTAAAGTTACATTTAATAAGGCCTGAGAATTCCTTTATTTGATAAAACAAAAATGTACCTTTGACAATGCATGAATAATTTAGGTGAGTTGAAACATAATGAACCAGAATCCTTGGTACTGAATTTTATTTATTTGATTTCCTTAAGTGTTGTAGTTCATCTAAGTAGAAATTACAGATGATTTCATGAAAGCGAAGAGAGTGTCTTATGCATGTGTCAGAAGTTCTAAATATGTAGTGAAGGGGGGGGGGTTGGAAAAAAAAACAAAACAGCTTCAAAACTGAAGAACTGGGTTTTAAAACAGAAGCTGCAATGTGCTGATTTGGTTAACAAATGTTCCTGGCCACTGTAAGCAGTGATAAAGCAGCAAGTGCAAAGGGCATTGCTGTGTTATAGTATCACTCTGTCTGGAGTATTCAGAGAAGCTCCCAAGGCTCAACTGCACAAAACTTGCACTTCTTCCATTATGTTTCCTTGTTTTCTCTGTGAATTCTGCCCATTTACAAAAAGGTAGAATAGTGTTTTCTTAATGCTGTCCCCAAGCACACAATTCTTCATTTGATCAAAAACTAGCGGAATTAGGATTTGTGTTCAACTGATTAAAGGTCTGGGTCCATGATACTTTGTTTCAGTTCTAGCTGTTTGAAACTTTATCGTCTTAATTTTGAGACTGAGCATACACTGTGTTGTTCTAATTGCAGTGGCTTTTTGCAAAGAACTTTGTACTGTATTCAGCCAAGTTACAGGGTTTCCAAGATCATGGTCTTGGCTCAGGATAAATGGAGCCAATGAGCTAAACAAATTCCTGCTTTCTTGGTTCTTATAGTACGAGAAAAATGGAAAGAGCAGGATACTCTTACTGCTTTGTACAAGTGAAACAATCCTGGAAACTGCAAAAATGTAAGTTAGCTGTGTTTCTGTCAGAAAGACACACTATTTTAGAAATTATTTTTAGCTTTCTTTCGAGATGTGAACCACAAATTGTAACATTAATGAAGCAAACATTTCTTTCTTGGAAAATTTAAGGACAGTTCGATTTAAGAGAATCAGTTTGGGATTTAAAATAATGAAGAAATTGAGTCTTGTACAGACCAAATATTGTGTTCTCATAACATGTAATAGTAACAGCTCTGTGTTGAACGAGGATACGCGTCTATATTTGTTTCAGCTTCTATTATTGAGAATGCTTTTCTAATGAGATAGATTTTAAAACTGGGGTTGAAATAAATGAGTAATGGAAAAAAAAAAAAGGGACTTCTAATCAGGAAAACAGTGTACATTCTTTCCAAGTCATGTTTATAAGTTCAGAGAAGCAGTGGATCCAGTTCAAAGACAAACCATATTTCAATCTGCTTTTCAGAACTACCATATAGTTCTCTACTAGAGTTTGTTTTCAGCTGAATCTTGGCCCAACAACAACTGATTACTTGTGATACATTACTGGGTACCATCATGGGCTTTCAATTGAAAGGTATCACAGTTTCTTGTGATTCTATGGAATACTGAGGGGACAAACCTAGTCTTGATGCAGATCTTGAGCAAAATATATGAGTTGATTCAGGAAGTTAATGTGGTTGAGCCACTAACTAAAAGTGACCATAATATAATTAAGCTCAACATCCTCCCGTGGGAATGTACCATAAGGTAATAATATTACAGTACTTTTCAAAAAAGGAAGATTTTTATATTGAGGAAGTTAGAAATAGCCTGAAGGGGAAAGTTAGGAAATTAAAATCCATAGAAGCAGCATGGAGGTTCTTTAAAAGTACCTTATTAGACTCTGGGAAAATATGTATATACTGGAACAATCAGGAATCAAGAAGGTGAGAAATATTCCGAGGTACAAGGGAATGTTCAGGCCCCCAAAAAATAATAATCCTATAATAAAATGGAAATCCAACTCAAGTGGCACTAAGAGAGCAGAATATAAATTCAGAACACCAGAGTAAGGGTTATATCCTGCCATTGTTTCACTGACAGAGTAAGTAGGAGTTTCCCATAAATATTCATGGTAAAACAACATTCTGAGGTTTGAGAGGAAATTTAGGACAGATAGGGAAAAAATACAGAGAATTTTTAAAGCCACAGCAATAGAAGAACTTCCTCAAGATAGGTGATTATCTGTGGCAGAGGCTGGTTAGGTGGACCAATGGAGTATAAAAGCAAAAGATACAACTTGATTTATTTCCATAAGAGAAACTGAGAAAAGCACATCCTATAGTTGGTGTTTAACATCTGCTGCTTCTCTACCTGTAGGATGAGAAGGGGAAAAAAAAAAATAAATAAAAGAGGGAGAGGAGAAATCCTGGAAAGCACCAGCATAAATTACCCTGAAAATAAGTGCTCTAAAGCACAAACTGAAAATTTGAGTAGTTAAGGTAATGAAGCTGTGCTATTTGTGGCTTTAAAAGGGCTCTGAAGATCATCCTGCAAATAACAGAAGGGAGAACAAAAAATCCTAGATAAAAAATTAGGAGAATTGTGAAATAAGAGCCAAAAAAGCATCTTGTTTATATGTTAATTTCTTGCCACAGACAGAGTGCTGTCAAAGAATATGTAAGATAATGAAGAAAAAGTAGTTTATATTTCTAGAAGTTTTTATTTGGTGTTTCTGAAGAAAGTGGTATGAGAGATTGCTGCTCATGCAATAAAAACGCCCTGTTGTGGTTCTGACTGCACTCAGGCAAGAACTGCACTATACCAATGCCTCTGGACATATCTCCAGTACACTTCTAAATTAGGAGTGAAAAACAAATAGAAGAAATAAATTATCCATATCTTTAAAATAATTTTAAAATGTGTAATCTTGTATTGCTTCCAGAAAATCAGCTGTTATTTTGAAAAGTACATAACTAAGTGTCAGAATTTGCTGGTGATACAAGACTGAGTGTGTTGGAAGGAAGTTTAGAGAAAATTTTTTAAATATAAGTAATGAAATGGCATAGTAATTCAATATAACATAAAGAATCTTTCAACACACAAAGAGCTTTCTCCCCTTATTCTGTTCTACCTTGGAAAAAATATAAGTGTCAGTGACAACTCCAAAAACCTAACCAACTATAAAAAGCAGGTATTGAGCAGTATCTTAAATAGATATTTGGGTAATGAACAGGGTCACAATTTAACTCAGCAGCCTCCTCAGCAGTACAGCAAGATACAATTGAATAAAATAGTATTGAAAAGGCATCTAAAAATATATTTAATTTGGAAAAAAAATCTAGCAGAAATAGGTGAAGTAGTACTTTTCAGAGAAGGCAATATTGCCTTTTCATTCTGCTTTTTCTTTGATGAAAAAGTTTAACAAATTCAATTGTCACACCTTGAAAGAAATGACATTTGAGCAACATAATCATTTGTCTGTTACATGCTGCTGCTTTGATGGTTTCGATTCAGCACCAATTAATGAAGTATTTGCCCATAGCTTTTCTGCTACTATAATTTATTATCCAATTGTTTCCAAAAACCACAACAGCCATGTAGCTGTCCTGATAGGGAATTGGGCCCTCTGTCAATAAAACTGGGTGCAGGTAGGTCCTATGTGTGCTGGTGTGGTAGCCTATAGAACAATCACTTTTAATCTTTGATTCATATTCCTTGTCCAGAAGTAATGTAGTGTTAGTGTTTGTTTTCCGTATGGGACAGAACCAAGCATCTCAAAATTAGAAACTTTATGTGAAACTTGAGGTATGCTGCAAAGCTTGCTGACTTGTTAACTTATTTAGGCTACCAGACTCACATGTACAGGCTAGTTTTTATCAGGGCTGGATGCAAAAGAAAACATTTCCAAGAGTAACTAGGAATCGTCAAGGTGCATCTGGGGAAGCTTATAAAATTACAAAATATTGGACACAATATACAATATTACAATTAAATTCAGAGAGGCAGCTTTAAAGGCACATATAAAGTCAGTGGTCCTTGCTCACAGAGACTTGCTGAGCTACTGCATGAAATTAAATATTGTTTGGTAAAAGGTACTCATTGCTCTAATATAGATCAAGGACATTATGCAGGATATACAAATTACAGATTCTTGTCCCTGTCATGAATCAAGTGCAGAATTTCTCTTCTGATTCTTAGGAAGGTTGTTTGGAAACCTCAGGTCAAGACTAGAAATTTTAGTAAAAACAGAAGAAAAAGAGAAAAGGTCCATAACAACAGAACAAGTAGGTTGATAGGTTAAATCTTTAGATTTGATGCCTGAACTGGGTATTTTTTTTTACCAATTAGGTTTTTCCAACAATATATGCCACAGAAATGTTTTGCCAAAAACCCTAGACTAGCACAAGAGTCACAGACTCTCTCAGAGTGTGATTACATTGGGGATGTCATTCTCTAATTTCATTGCCACACTTGCAGAACAAGGTCCCGAAGCCTTCTGTTCCCTGGGCTGAACAAGCCCCACTCTGGCAGCCTCTCTGCAGAGGGCAAATGCTCCAATCCCCAGCCCCCCTTCACTGGACTCACTGTGGTGCAGTGACACCACTGTGGTGCTGAGGGGCTGTAGAACTCAGAAGTACAGGTGCAGTGTTCTCTCTGCAGCCTCCTGAGTGCAGAGAGGAGGGAGGATGATGGTTTCTTGCTGCCTGTGCTCTTGTTAAACAGCCCAGTCTGCAGCTGGTTCTCTCTGCTGCCAGGGCACTCTGCTGGCTCATGTTCAATTTGCTGTCTGCTGAGACCCCACACTCCCTTTCAGCAGAGCTGTCCCCAGCCAGTCAGTTCCCTGCCTGCATTGTTGCAAATGTAATGGGATTTGGAAAAGAAAAAGTCTGCAGGAATCTCTCTATCTGTAGTTCTGATTCATTCCGTCTGGCTGGGCTATCCAGTCAGAGGTAGTTCTTCCCCAACACAACAAAGATCAAGGTTTCTGTTTAAAAATTAGAATCTAGAGATAGCCCCCCTGAGATATCTCTCTTATCCTCCTCTTCCCACCATAAAACCCATCAAGCCGCTTTAAGTGCTGTAAGGTTTAGAACTTCATATCAGGCTGGCTCCTCTCTGTCTTAAGAATTGCTTTAATTCCTCAAACAGCAGTATTCAAATGAAATTTGCCAAGCGTATGGATGTGCATCAGAGTTCAGAAATGTGATGCTGCTGACTTAATGGCTGTGAACTGCAGATGTGCATAGAAGGGTGTGAAAGAAGCCTCACCACTCACACTATTTCTGCTGAAGACTGTCCTTTAAGGGGTTGATTTTCAGAACTCTTAATCACTGCTGTAACCAGATACTTAGACTTGAGTATTTATTATATACGTAAGGCATTAAATACTTATTGTGATTTATAGCTTGGGTTAGGATGTTATTTTTAAATAAGCCATGTAAAGTACCTTCAAGCCTGTCCATTCACACACGCATAAGGCAGACTCCAAAATCATGAAATTGGCTTAAAAGCCACGTGCTCAAAGAAGTCCATTTGAAAACAGGGGGAGTGGAAATTCACTGCCTCCTTACTTTTTAGTTTGATTTGTGTTCTCAGACTTCTTCCTGCAATCAAGAAGTCTGAAGGTTTCAAATTAAAAAGCTGAAAACATACTTGCAGTGCTTTATTCTACCAATTTCAGCTTTCAATACACCTCTTATACTTCACAAGGCTTGTAATTTAATTGCAAGCATTGGCTACACGACATAGTAAGATGTGTGCACACAGCTATGTAGCTGAAAATTCCACAACATAATGAAATATTAGTTGTAATTAACAGGAGACTGGATTGCTGAGGTTCTGTGGCATGCCTGCAAATGTTTGAGCCCACATTCCTTCCATACAGTCAGCTCTGACAAGGCTCATAAGTCCCTCATGCAGTGAGACTGTGGGAAGAGCCCATATGGGCAGAGAGCAGGGGAACCTGCTGGTGTTCTGGAGAATGTCTGCTTTGTTTCAATCTTCAGAGCAGAAAGGGCAATTTTCATATTACACTTATTACATTTCGTGTGTCCCTGGGAGATTTTCCTCTATCAGTTCCAAGAACAATTGCAAGGAAATATTTCTGAGTTCATGAATTGGTAGAGGAAGTGAATTTACCACTTTTAAATATGTTTAAGCAGTTACATTTTTATTCCTCAGATATAGCAAACTATGTATAGCCTGTCATTTTTTCAGAAGTTACTGTTCTTTTTCTCCTAAGGGAATATGGTTTCTGTAGCTTTATTGAGGCTCTACTAATTATTACATACCTCTTATTTCTAAAGAAGAAATTATGTTTATGTTAACTGTTTTTCTTTCAGGAATTGTTCCATTCAGTACTTTAAGTATAGATTGCAAATGTGTGAATTTCCTATTCCTTTTTGGTGGGGAGGGTAATAGAAAACGTTGGCATTTATCAAGGAATAATATATCAGTGCATTACAATATTCTGACAACTCTAGTAAATTTTTCTACTTTGAATTTGAATAACTGTCACATTTAGCTAATGTCCATTCAAATGAGAAAGTGTAAATAATGACATCACTTAAAACAGATGCCCAAGTCTTCCAACAACAGCAACAAAATCAGGAATAATGAATAATATTTACTTAAATTTCAAGTTTATATTAAGTAATGCAATGGACTATTTGGAAAAGCTGTCAGGGTCTTCGGATTAAATCGGTCCACATCATTTGTGTACTGCATATCTTTCAAAGATGATTGAAAGATATAATACCAGTTGATAATTCCATTACAAATTAACTCAACTGGTAAATCTTTGTCTAAGGACAAGGATGCTGATGAGCCAGTCATGCTGAAGCAACAAGAAATGAGTCCATGACTCCTCTAAAATATTTTCTAATTTTGATTCCAAGAAGCCTTTGCAGACCGTGACAAATGTGCATTTGTCACATGGAAGAGAAAATTGTTTCCTACATAAAACAATTATGATGATGCTTATTTCTTTTAGAAGAGATCAACACCAAAGAGCATGGTTCATTTCTTCATGTGAGCCCTAAGATTCAGGACTGAAACTTTGGTTCTTACAGACAATCACATTTTTGACAAATTGCTACTGCTGTACTCCTATCATTCCTGGACTGTTTGGGGTTTGGTTTTGTTTTGTTTCAAACAAGCTACAAGGATGGCTTAACTTCAGAGAGATTTTGTTAATGAAATCCATTCCACCCAGAAGGTGTTCTCTCTAACAAATGGGAAACATCACTAAATTTAACCCAAAGTCTGAGCATATGGAAAGCTACATAGATGATGTCAGACATTACAAATATTATTTGTACTTGCTAGTTTACTTCAAGGGAAATTATGAGAATGACATCATAATGATGACTGACTAATTTTTATTAGTGTTTTCTCTCTGAAACTCTAGACTTAGAGTTATAAAGAAAAACAGCTTTTAAAATGCCGTATCTGTTATTCTTTTCTAACACTTTGTGATTTTCTTATTTATAAAAGATATTCATATTTTAAAATACCATAGATACTATCAGCTCCCATTCTACTCCTTTAACATGTCAAATATTTTTTGTCAAAAAGAAAAAAAAATATTATTTAATGCTCATAAAAGATAGGAAATGATCACATCTTCTTTTAAATTAATTGCTGCTTGCGTTGGCCTATGAACCTATAAACTCTGCTGGAAGAGTTGTAGCTAATTTCTTTACAACAGTTTCTTAGTCTGGGAATGAATTATGCTGATGAAGGGGTGATGACCAGCTTAGGAACAGCGATATGTTCCTGCAGTCAGAAAAGACAAATCACAGGGTGCCACAGCTTAGGAAACATCCAAAATCCACCAAAGCCGTAGAGCTCTATTTTACAGCAAGGAACGTGGTAATGCAGGGAGGGTTGTGTAAGTAAGTACTTCTTGCAAAGGTCTGTTGGGTAATTTTGCTGAGGACCTCTTACAGGATCAGCTCCAGCTCTGCAGGGCTGCTCAGGCGCTCTGTGTTATCTTCAGAGCCGGAGACAGCAGCAGCCAAGGACACCAATAAAACCGTGTCTCCCACGGCAAGGCAAGAAATGCTCCTCAAGCCCAGACAAAGGGCATCCCTCCAGGAATACTGTGAGAGTCATCAAGGGATGAGATACGATGATTCGAGTCAGTGGGGACTCAACAACTAAAACCTGGTGGGTGGCACAGCAAGCCAGAGAATTGTGGAGAATTCCCCTCCCTATTTTTAGGAAATTAGTACCACCAGACTGCATTCCTGGGCTCTTTACTGAGGACAAGATTAGGCCACAACACCACAAATCTCCACGACCATATTAGTATCTTTCTCCAAATGCTCTTGGCCCATTCAGCACTGTGTTTATGGTTGACCTCAAAGGCAATGGTCTTATCAATGTTTATAACTGAGCATGTTCACAGATGTTATACATATTAAGATCTTTGTTTATCTGCAAAGACTTATGTTCATGAGAAATTAATATTTATGATGTCATAGTGCTTACACACTTTAAATGCTGTGCCCCAACGTAGCCATTATATTAATGAATTAGTTTAATATGCAAAATTCAAGGATGACTTTAGCATCAATAATCCCTTCCAGATCTGCATATTTGGCTCTGACTTCTGGCATAAAGTGATGCATCGTCAGTCACAACTCCCACGTAGATATATTTACATTAGGTGTGCAAAGGCATGGTTCACAATGTCACTCCCATGGCAGAGTTAAAGTCCCACTGGTAAAGCTTTTGAGAAATTGCCCTCCTCAGTCTTTGTCACCCTCTTGCCTTAGCAATGCTGAGTGAGTGTCTAACTACTCTTATTTCACTCCAGTCCAAAGCAAATAAAGTTCAGCAAATAACTAAGGCTTGGTACCATCATATAGAGTTACAAATTTTTACTTCCAGAAAATCCAGCAACATCTTCCATAAATGATGTATATGTGAGTTCAAAGATATCCCAAAACAAGAGTTCTAGGTCGTATCAATGGCATCATTCAGCTCAGCACAAAAGGAAAGTTAGTTCTGAGGCTGATTTGCAGAGCAATTCTAAAGAGAGCTACACTACCATGTAATGGGCCTATGCTCCGAGGAATGCTCCCCTAACCAGCCCCATTTGCAAATGATTTTCAGGATAAAAATGAGCAAATGATCTGTAATAGATAATAAACAGCTAATCATTACATCACACATACCACATCAGTTAATATAGATACATTTATTAAACCTCTTTTATATATCATTTACGTTAAAGCATTCTATTTTATCAAGGATTCAAAGGGATTAGAGTTTAATTTGTTATTTTAGTATACTATACCTTTAAATTGTTGACATATAAGTTGTATAAATAGCAACACCATAAATCTCTTAAAAAATGTACCATAAATTTTTTATGTACGACCTTTAAGTAACAGCAGTCTGTTGCATAACTCTGCAGGGGAAGTCACATGGTGGAAACCTCATATTTCCTTAAATTTATGGTTGTTTCTTGGTGGTCTAAAATACTTTTTTTTTTTTCTAAAGTTGTAATCTTAGTAAATTGTTTAATGTTTGGTCTAATGCAGGTCAATGTAAGTTCTTATTTAGATTTATAATAGGAAATATATAATGTCAGATACCAATGAAGCCTGGCTAATAAAGTCAAGGGTACCAGTGTTATGTTTCATTATAATGATGTGAAGATAATGCCTTTAGCTGCATAACTACCACGTTAGCTACAGACCATAAAATAATCTTTAGGAAATCTGAGGGTAAAATTAATTAAGAGAAAATTCTCCATTTTTCCAGTAATTTTTTTCCTCCTCAATCAGAAGCATTTTTGATTGATAAATCCCCTCATCAGCATTGTATCAGATTCCATTTACTGACACCAAAAATCAAGTAAACACTGAAGCGGAGAGAATTGGTTGCCTCATCCTGCTTTTCATTAGAAAAAAAAAAAAAATCAGTGGAGTTTGGGCATGTGCCTAAATACTTGCTGAATTAGGGCCTTATGAAACAAAATTTTATATTAAGGTAATGATCATTGCTATTACTTAAATTTTATACTTTCCAACTCCAAAAGAGTTTAGTTTACACTGAGAGCAGTGTTATCAGCATCAACAGAAAAGGTCTGCCTCAAGTTAAAAACTTGCAAGTGAATATAAGTTGCATGAACAAGAAGAAATTATTAGTGGTTTTCCACCTCCACTGAAATCCTCAGAATCCAAAACAGGAATTTACAACACTTGGCAGAATAAAAATTAAACCCCACTCAGAAATGTCAATATTTAAAATACGTAGTACAACCATAATTTAATGAGTTCTTTAAAAATACACACGACACATACGTGAAGTGCAGTTTTCAAACCCCTTTTTCCCCGTAGTGGAATTGAATGTTGCAGGCATAACAACATTAGTTTATTCTTTACTATAAAATAAATCCTTCTAGATATTTCAAAGACCACTTATTTAAACATTAAGATATGCAAATCAAACGTGTGCACTGTTTATATCCACTCATGTTCCACTTTGGGGGCTACAAAAACAATTACATTGATGAGACTTTAACCTACAAGACCAAGGAAAACTGTGTTCACCCAAATGCTGGATGCAAGGGTATGTAGTGAATATGTGCATAATGCATAAGCATAAACAGCTTGGAAAATCCAAGCCCTGCACAGCCATAAATCCTCCCCTGAGAGGCAGATGTGCAAGGCAGATGTGCACGTTCCACAGGAGATGCAAGTGAAAGCAGTGCTTTGTGTGTCCAGCCTAGCAAAGGATGAGGGCAGGTTTAGATTGGATATGAAGAAGAAATTCTTGACTGTGAGAGTGAAGAGACACTGGCACGGGTTGCCCATCAATCAAAGATACCCAATGATGTGCCTTCAGTGTCTTAATAACGTTTGGTCCAACAGACTTTGGTCATCCTGTCTAAAGGTCTCAGGTGCTATGCCTGAGACCTTTGGACAAGTCAATGTAAGTTCAATGCCTACTGAAAAAGAATGGAAAATAAAAGAACGAAAAATCTTTTTTTTTCTCTTTTTTTGGGTTCAGACTTCTGGATAAGCACTAAAACAATTAATACATTAAATAAATATCTCCAGGAGTACTTAACAGTGAGAAATCAGATATGTCAAAAGTCTGCTGAAAACCAAATTAAGAGCAAGATACAATAATAGACATTTTATGGTTATCATGTGAGCATTGCTCAGTTAAGGAACAGGCAATTTGTAAAATGAGTGTCTTTGAGCCTGGAAAAGGGTTAATCCAGAATCTTGACAGACATGAAAGACTAGCACACCTTTTATTACCTCAATAATTTTCTTCAAAAAGAACATTTAGAGCCTGAACTTAGAGGAAGGATGATAGTACTCAAGGCTAGTCTGCAGCAGAAGGCCAATGTGCACCAAAAAGACAGTCTGGAAGTTTTTCCTATCCATGCAAGGCATTCATTATCCTCACAAATAACAGAAAAATCAGCACTGCTGGGGCTTTCACAAGTAGATGAGGGTGTCAAGGGAGAGGCAAAAATCCATCCCGCAGGCAGCGAGTCTTAGGAACCTCAGAATGCTGGCAATGGCTTCGTTAGAAACCAGAGAGCCTTCCTATGCCAAGAACAGACACTAAAATCTCAGACAGTTAATGCAAGACCAGGATAGAGAGGAGTGAGAATATTCTGAGATTTTGAAAACATACTCTCACCAAGTGTGGACTGAAAGATTCTCAGAAAGGGCCAAATGAAATATTTCATTTCAGTGTTGACATTCTTTTAACTAAAACTAATTTCTAAACTGAAAACAACTCACTGAAATAATCAAAATTCCCACTTTTACACGTATTAGAACTGGATATTTCAAGAATTTCAGAACTATTTCACTTTTTGCCCCACAATACAACATGTGTGACAAGCAAACCTCCCTTTCCATCAGGGAAAGCAGGGGCTTGGACAAATCAGCATTTTCCAACGCTGTCTTTATTCAGAGAGCTTCCAGCCATTTGCACTGAAGACATTTTTCATAGTAATTTACTGGTTGTCTTAGGACAAATGAGTTCTGAAGTTCTGTGTCTGCATCAGCTATTGACGCACATGAACATATTCCTCCAATTATTCCATATGCATGCAGTGCCTCACCCTATTTCATTTTTATAACTGTGCATGCTTAACACATTCCTTCTTTGCAATGTCCAAAACTATCTTTGCATTCTCAACAAGAAACATATTTCTCATTAACACATCTTGGGCCAAACCCAGATGGTATTAGTTTCCTACAAGGGTATTTCCTGTATGTCTGAATTGTCAACACGGCTGTGGATTGCCATCATTCTCCTCTTATATACAGATTCTAGTCATGGAGAGCAAACCGTATATCCTCCACCACCCTGGTTTTTCCACTTGGCACATTTCATAAAAATATTCATGTCTCTCTTCAAAATATTAATATTTTTCTCGTTATTTTAGTTGAGAGGTAAAGACGACATATATGAGGGATCCACAAAAAATGCTTGATTATTTTAGCTTCCTCAGGTGTTCGCAAAACATCTGTGGAAAATATCAGGATATCTCTGGATTTATTTACTCCTTGTTTTCAGGTAGCTGGCAAAATACATATATTTTTTAAGACTTACTGAAAGAACTAAAGTAATTTGATTGCTTAAGGCAATCTTTAAAGCCAAGCTTAACTGCAGCAGTGTAGGTAAGTTGCTGACTGGCCTTTCTGCCCTTGGGCTGCTCAGCTCCTCGGGCACTGGGAGGTTGATGGGATTGGCAAAGAACCAGGCAGAAAAATCCTTGGGCAGTATCAGAGAATTTAAATGCATTTTTCTTCACAGTTCCCATTTTCAGAAATGTGAGGGTTCAATGCTTAAATATGTTTCTGACCCAGGTACAAACATAAAGCACATGCATGATTTTTGTTGAAAAAATGCAATTATAGCCTTTTTTGAATTATTTCTGGCTGCATGTATACCAGGACTCCAAAAAGTACAGTCCTTATATTTCAAGGAGTTTGATTTTAGATAACAAATCCAGTTCCAATGCTCACACTCACATGTGGAAGCTTAAAACTCAGTAGCAGATGCTGGACATCTAAATGGGTTTTCTTTTTGTATTTGTGCCAATACAACAAGACCATTTACTTTTTGGGACAGCTGAATGGCCAAAGAGCGTAGGTATAAACAATTTCAATACTGAAGTAAGAAATAGCACAGTGGCCTAGCCTTCATCCAGTAGTGCTGCTGTATGTCTACTGGTAAAATCTTGAAGAACATTTACAGAGCTCCTAAATACAAACTCTGACTTTGCCTGTTATGTTTAGCTTAATAATTACTGAGAAAACCAGCAACACATGCAACCAGCATTAGCTTTGAAGATATGACATGGTATTATCAAAGCTATGCTGAATGCTGTTGCTAAATATAGGCTGAAATATGCCTCTTCATGCATCCAGAATTCAGAGTCCAAAAGTTCTTTGGATATTAAAGAGCAGAATAGCATTAGCTTTATCACTAGAATTTGCACACACATTATTTGGCTGAAAAATAGCAACATGCTCCCATCTTTTGGGGCCTGCAGGCAAAGCCTCATGTCCTACGTTGGGTCTCTGCCCTCAGGAGAGAACTCAGACAACATCATAGGTGGCATATAAGCATCATTTGCAGTAAACCTTTGCTTACCCTTCCTGTCTCTCTCCCGTGTTTTTATGCTAAACTTCTATCCTTCAAATTGTCTCCCACTCCCCTACTAAAAACCATTCAGAGAATGCAATTTTCCAGTTTCTTACAGTAAGAAGCAAAGGAGATTTGAAATAGCTTACAGAAATCACTTTAAAGCCTTTCCTAAGCACCTTCAGAGCCATAGTGACTAAAGACGGAAATTTACTTAAGAAATAACCTTCAATGAAGATTACTTTTATATTTACAGTGAAGATGAGCATCATGTTGATAAGCTGTGGAACTCACTCTTCTCTCAAAACTCATAAAGGCCACAGTTTAATCCAGGTTATGTTGCAAACATGAATGATTATCATGGTAGTACTTGGCAAAGAAATACAAACTATGTGGACTGAATGAAGTGCCTCTAGCCCTTTATTAATCTCTGGCTAAAGGTATCCTGCTGAAGAGGTGTTTTTTAGAATTTTTTTAACCATTTGTTTTGCAAGATGCAGACTGCTAGCAACTCCTGGCACTTGCTGAGCAAGTTTTAACATCCATTAGCATGCAGACAGCAGTAAGGACATGGAGACCAATCTAAGCAGAAATCTAAAGCTTTTTTCCTTCAAGTTGGCTGTGGTTTTCTGTGTTCTCCCCCAGCCCCACAATATTTAACTGCATAGTTCATGTGAATGTACCGTTCCTTTTGCAACCAGAAAAGGCAAATATCTGCTCTAATAGGTGACAGTTCAGTGCTGAGAGCCAAAGGAGAAAGGCAGAATTGTTTGTAAGAGTAATGTCATCATGGCATATTCCCATTTGCATCCCTCGTTTTTGAAACTAGCTATTTTTAATGCCTACAATTAGACAGATCAACATTTCTGGTTTTAATTTAATGCAGAAAGTATGATAATTACTGTTATTCTGTTCTGAATTATATCCCTAAATTTCCATATAAAGTGGTCACGGTAAAACAGCATGAATTTGTTTTCGATTATCAGAGTATAGAATTTGTTGTAGGTTCGTTCATTTTACATAAGCACTGTCAAATTTGCTCTGTGTCACCATACATCCTTTTTTTTCCCCCTCTCTCAGCAGAAAAGAAAATAAGTCTTATAGCTCATTTAAAGTGCTGTAGACTTCTTTGTGGACATTTATTAAAATTAGCAGCTCTGGAAGGTCTTTGCATGGTAGTAGGATTTTTATTTTTCCATAGCATATTTTTATCCATAGGAAGGACAAAAGTCACAGCAGTGATTGGCTGAAATGTCATGCGATAAAAAAAGCAACTTATGTATTGAATTGTAATTCTTAGAGTCTTTTGACAACTCTCTACCATTAATCTGTATTTTAAGCAAAATGAAAAATTATATTGAACGTGCTACTGAAAAATTAAGGTAAGTTTTATACACATAGTGAGGGAAGGAGAGCATAAGAAAACCAGAACAAATGGCTGAAAAGATCACAGTCAAATTGGTAGAACAGCAAGTCACTAGTAAGATTAATTTGTATTGTTTGTGTGTTTACAGAAAAATAAAGTCAGCATCAAAATAGGGTGCAAGTTTTAAAAAGTCATTCTTGACTGGAAGAGGTAAAGCCACAGTTTTGGTGATTGGGAAAAAGGATTATTAGTGTCTTGTCATCGTGTGATGTATTTATGAATGTTAATGGAACATAGTCCGCTCTCTGTGGGGCATCATCTAAGCCAATTTTATTGGACTGCCCACTGAAAGGGAGTTGTAAAATTTGCCTTTATCACAGAAGTGGCATGGAAAGGTGGGTAAAGCTTCAGAGCAACAGAAAGGAGGAGGAAAAAATACAAAGGTCATCAAGTCTATTCTCCCCTATTAATGAAGAATTTTCATGGTCAGTAAATTTCTGAGCACTTACTTCATTCTCATTAACTGGAAGGAAGCTTTCTCGCTTTCCTGGAAGGGTAATTCTGCAGCACAATAGACCTCAAACCAATGCAGCAGAAAACCTGTCAGGGAAAGACAGTCTGTAGTGGAAGAATGCTGAAGAGAAAAAGTGTAGGAGAGCAGATATGCCAAATAAATAAATAAAAGACCAGAAAGTGGAGGCGTGCCAGGGAACTGAGAAGGAGCATGCTTATTTTTTACCTTCCCATAGTGGCCTCCGCTGGTGAACCACTCACTGAGTTGCTGGTGGAATGTAAAGCTTCCTTGAAAATAAATCCAGCTGGGGACAGAGGTGGAATCACCACCTGTGTTCCCAGAGGATAAATGCTGCTTACAGCTCAAGAGGCCTCTGTGGTGCAGGAAAGTGTGTAATTCACACCTTCCTGAGCCAGCTTTACTGAATGCAATAATCATCTGGTCTTTATTTGAATCTCCCTCTTCCGGGACTGATTTCCACTGTCTTCTGTTATTCCAATTCTCCTAAAGCAGTGCAGTACATAAAGTTTCTCAGTCCAGATGCAGACCTCACATGGGCTCATGGCCACCTCCTTGCAAGCACACTCGCAGCCGTATGTCACTCTGCCCAAACCCTCTCAATTATTGGCTGGCTCTGGGCAGTCTCAAAGCTTTCAGCTGCTCCCAACCAACAACTGGGAGAGTTGCAAAAGCAAGATTCCTGTTGTACCAGAAGAGTGTGAAGGAGGCAAGCTGTGGGTTTGTGTTGGGTTGGCATCTGCATTTATAAGTTTCATGTACTTTCTTTAGGAGGACGGGAAGAAAGAATTGTATTATCAGGGGACGAGGATTGTCATTTGGATTAAACTAAAGACTTGCCCAGCAGAACAGCAAAATCTGGAGTTGAGGAATTAAAAAAATAAAAACAGAGGACTAGAACTAGAAGTGAAAGGTCCTGCATTTAGTGACTGGTATCTTCAAAGGACTGTGAAGGTAAGGAAAAGAAAAAAATGATCCCCCCATGTCAAAATTTTGTCCTTGCTGCAACAGAAGTAAGAAGAAAAAAAGAAGTAGGCTTTAAGTTCTAGTGCTATTAAACATCAGAACAGAAAACTTTGCTATGGGTGTGCTTTGGTCATTTTCAGCTAAATCTTGCCCTGCACCAAACTGAATAAAAAGCATCTCTAACTTCAGTAATTTTGTGCCTAAATTCCAAGTCACAGTACAGCCCTTTAAGTATTTCTCACGTATAAATTTAATTGTAAAGTGTTCCTGTACCTAAAGTTATTTTAAAGTCAAGTATTAAAATAGTGCATTTGTTGAAATCAGTAAAAACCAATGAAAATGTTTTTTTAAAAAAACCCTTTGATAACTGCAAAGCCCTTTATAAACAAGGAAAAAAGTGAAGCTCTGCAACACAAGAGGAAAAAGGAAATGCTTTGGAGATAGGGTCTAGTATGTAGACCATACTGAGCCATGACATCAGTGTAATTATTTTCCCCTGAGGTAAATGTCTTATGTTACAAATCCTTCCCTTGCCAGAGGCCTCAGGCCCCACAGATAGCAAAGCACTGGAGACCTCAACACCCAAGAGGTCTCATAGGAGCTCTGGTCCTGCAGCCTGCCTGCAGCTCAGACAACTTCTGCTCCTTTCATTCTATGTTTGCTCTATTTCAACCAGTCAGGGGCAATTCCCTCTTGGGGAGCTCAGAATAGGTGGTGCAGCTTGAAGGGCAGGGTGTACCTCTGCAGCAGACCTTGGCAGGCTTCTGCTTCTGCTGGAGTCACGTTTCTATCCTGTGCTGGGGCCAAATTTCCAAAACATGGCAATTAAGCAAACACTTCCCACTGAGAAGAATACCTGACACTGATCTTCAGCCCTCCTGAACCTCATTCTGAAGAGTTCAGATGGTGCTGCCTGATAAGAGATTCTACCCTTCACCCATGTTTTTTTACAAATAAAACTCCTTAAGATCACTTGGTAAGGCATATTGGTTATGCTACTTATTACATAGGAAATACACTAAATTAAAGGTGATTATATTATTTTAACAACTTACCCAGCATTTGTGCTATAAGAATAGATGAAAAAAAAAAAAGGTATAAAGATATTAGAGTTAAAATATTAAGTCAGTGTTGAATTTGCATATTTTAAGCACAGCTCCCTTTAAAAAAGGTTGTTACTCCGTTTTAACATGAGAGTGAGTTTGTCCAGACAAAAAAGTCAGGTATACATACCATTATATACCCAATACATATACACATTATAATAGTACTGTTAAGTATAAATACTGTTATTTTATAAGTATTATATAAAGAGTGCATTTCAAAATCAATTTTAAAGGAAAACTTGAAATATGCTACCTACATTGTTTACTATTAAGCCACACAGAGTAATGGAAATATATGGTCATGTCTGGTTTTGCTTACTAGCATTAATTACTACTAAGGATATGTAATTAAGGGTCATACTTACAATATGATCTATTTTAAATTAAATAATTTAAAATACCAGTTAAAGCATTCCTGTGTATTTCTCTGTATTTACTATGTAATAACACATATATTGACATAATTAAATGGTAGCATGTCTTAAAAATAAGTGCAGCATATGTTTCTGTATTATAGAAAAAGCATCATATCTTAATAATATAATAAAACTTTCGTCTATAATATCAGAGGCATACCAGAGTACATTTGAAAGCACTCAAATTGGAAGCAGAGCCCACTTCTAAGTAGTGGTTACATGAAAATAGCACCATTCCATAAAAATCCACTATTCACATGCCTCACTTCCATTATTCACATTCAAGTTACTTCTCTTAGTGTTAGGTCAAAATACAAAGTGGATCATTTTGTGCAGTTGTTTAACATTTTTACAAGTGTAAATATATTGTAGCAGAAATTACAACACAAAAAGAAGTATCAAAAAATATCCTTCAGTTGAGAACACAAACTGCCATATATTTTCAGAACTGACATGATGTAGCTAAACAGCCCTTTAAAAATGAAAAATATAGAAACACTTTGTTTTAATGTTTACTTGGCATTGTACTGACTTAATGGAATTCTGATTAAATTATTTTCATGGCTGTGGTCTTACACTAGACCAAACTGGGATTTAAAGGTCCAAGGTTCCTGGCCCAAGGAACTCGGTTTTGAAAAAAGTGTAGTATTGGTGCAGAAGGTGTCAGAGCCACAAACGCGAGAGGGGAGCTTCAGAGCAGCGCAGGCAGACATCGAAAGTGGGAGCTGCCAGACTTAGTTACAACACGAATTTCACATTGGCCCCAGTCCACAGTATGTTTAAGTAATTAATACTCATTTCAGCCAACCATCATTCTTTGTCTTCAACAAACATCCCAATGGAATACAAAGATTTGTCTCATTCTTCTTGCCCTTCCTTATACAACTGACAAACATTAATGGTTATTCCATCAAATAGTGCACAGCAGAATCTCATACCAGCTGCTTTGTCATCTACAGTTTGTTGGTGCTGGTTTCATCTAAAGGCAAACTTTCAAAACATAAAAGGATGTCAATAACCTTTTAAGCTGCCAAGAAGATACAGATATTTGATACATTCTATCCACCAGAAAGACTGTAAAGCCTGGGATACTGGTTTCACATCAAAAGCCCATTGATAAAAAAATAAAAGTCAGAAATATTCTATAGAGAAAGTCTGAGATTTTGTACATAATTATTTGGTTTGATAGTACTAAAATAACTACTCCTAAGGGATTTTGCTGGATATCTCTCCATTTACCACATGGCATATAAGACAACACTATAGAAAACCATACCCTTTCTGGCACATAGAGGGCATTTCAAAAGCTATGGAAATTGTGTCAGGGATTTGGTTGGGAAGAACAGGTTTGCCAGTTAGTGATAAAGTTGAAAATACACATGAAGAATCAGTTTCCAAAACCGGGAAAACTAAATATGGAAAAACTCATCTGGATTTCTAATTGAACATGAGCCAACAAATGGCTTGATGCACCACTGATTTCAGTATCTTGGAGGGATATTCGCAAAGTTTTTATTAACTGCATGAGCAAATAGACTTTTTAGAACAAAATATGTCTATCTGACTTTGAAAAACAGCAGTGTGACTTTTCAAAAAGCAGTAGAAACAATCTACAAAGTGATACACTGCTCTCTAACAATCATGCAAGACAGCAATGAGTAAAAGTTGCAGCCTGATCCTATGAATACAACTTGCCATAGTTACCACCTTGCAGGTCCCGTGTTTCATTCATTTTTCAAATTCTTGCTTCATGTGTACTTCATTAAAAGCTCTTAATTTAATTTTCACCTGTTTACGCTTTCAACAACTTCGCTTTCACACTGAGACAGCTGCCATGGCATCAAGCACTACATAAAATCTTCAGCTCAGTAAGAAAAAGATCTTTTCTTACTAATACTTTCAATAACTCACCTTGCATGGCAGACCTAGTGTGACTCACTGACATTCCTGGGCCCTTAAATGAGTTGAACTCATCTCTCAGGAGAAGAAATAGGACTGTCTTTGTCCGGGCACAACAGATAGAATCATTCACCAGGAATCTTTGAAATATGCCTTTCTGTTCCCAAAGCAACTCATTTGCCTCCCTTTGCTTCAGACTTTATCGGAGCAACTTGGTCAAAACTCTTAGAAACTCAAACAATAATATCTACAATCAGTCCAGACTCAGCTGCAGAATTATTTTTGGCTCATAAGGGAAAAAGAGCTGGATTGGCAGTCCCTTCATCCATGATGACTGCAACTGATTTGGCAGTTCTAACTAGACTTTCAAAACTAACCTCTCTGATAACCCCCTGAAACTAAATTTTTGTAGCAAACAAACTAGCAAATTTTGTCTGCCTCCAAATCAGCAGGATCCAGATTTCATTGTACAAATCTGTTTGTATGGAAATCTCTTGACCTATTTACATCTCCACTTCTGACTCAGGTTTCTCTTTGGTGGTTGTGATTAAAAAGGAAGCACGGCAATCACGTTGAATTAAAATAAATTAAAGCTGTGCACTTTCCCAATTAGGCCCTTTGTGGGATGAATTTCAACAGGAAGATGTGCTCATCCATCACTCTGAAGTGCAAATACATTCTAAAAGCTTCATTCTCTCTTATAATTTCAGATTTCATAATTAGTTATCTTGGGTGTGGTTAGAGTTGCAAAATGTTGTCTCCTTATGGGTGCAGAGCTGAAGCACTTGAATCTACAACAGTCACTGATTCTGGTTTTGAAGGGCTGGCAAGTCCTGAGTCAAAGCCCAAAACATCTATCACCTTGTGAATAATCACATATATTAATTGAATTGGAATTGTCAGCTATGTTGTGTGTTTATTTCCATGCCTCAGCTTCATTCCCTGTATTGCCTCAAGAGCAACAAATGAGTCTAAGTTTTATTCTTCATTTATACAAATATGGTTTTAGGCATCGTAATAGCACATACATTTTTTAGAAGCTTTTTAGTAGCCAAAAAGAAAATAGCCTTCTATTTAAGTTCTATTTGCATTGTCACAGTACATTACATGGATTGGATGCTTAACATATAACTGTACTAATCTTCATGGCAAACATAATAACAAAAGAAAGTTGTTCTGTGATTTTTCTATTTTTATTTTTAAAAAAATAACAAAAAACCTTTCCAGTGAGGGACCACATGTAAAACTATGGTTTCTCTGCACACAGACCAAGGCTGCTTATTACCTACAGTACACCAGCTATGATGAACAGACCACCATAGTTGTGACAACTGATGTTGCTGCCTCCAGGGTAAAACAAAGGTTTACATATTACACAAGCAATTTAAGTGTTTTCTAAACATATTGCCAAGACAGTGGGAGTTGGCAGCCAGCACTGTGTTTTAGGTTTTGGATACTTGGATTAGAAGTGACTGCTGATTATAGACCTTTTTATTCGTCTTCTACGAATTACAAGCAACCTAGTAACCCAGCAAAGAATCCTTCACAGCACTTAAACTTGTCTTCGTGGCTTCCCAAAGATTACATACACAAATCACTCCACAAAAGTGGCGTAACAGACTTGTGCATAGATAACTACAGAAGGCAATTGTCTTGTTCTAACTCTTAAAGACTTCCCCAAAGTGAAATGTTTTATAATCCTTTTTGTGCAGTAGTCAGGAAAGAAAGAAAAGAGTTTGGGCAAAGATTATCCACAAGAAAGAAACTTTTTTTTTTTTGGTTCCAGCTGAAACACAATAAAGAACATAATTAACTTCACAATTCTTTGTGTTTTTCATTTGACTGCAGGGAGGAGATGAAAGAGGACTGTTAAGCCTTGCATTCCACCCCAATTACAAGAAAAATGGAAAGCTGTATGTGTCTTATACCACCAACCAAGAACGGTGGGCTATTGGACCTCATGACCACATCCTTAGGGTTGTAGAGTACACAGTATCCAGGTATCAGTAGAAGTCTAAAATTAATAAACTCTGTATTTCTCAGCAACCTCTACACTTTAGTATTTCTGATTTCTAAAATGAATATGAGGTTTACAATGTATAAACTTGGGCACCTGCAGAAAAAATATTGTGCATTTTATTTCAAACAGTAGTTTTGGAATGACAGTAAGTTCACTTTTTTTTTTTCTTTTTAAGACTTTTTTTCAGTTATTCTGTCATTTTTTAATTACAATTACTTCCTACTTATTGTGTATAGGCAGCAAAGTAATTGTTTGTGAATGTTAGAAAATTTAAATTTCTCATAAATCACTGCTAGGCATTTTTCCACCAAGTTATAACATCCACATCTCAAAGTATAATTTGAATGAGTCAAGTGTATTTTCAGAATGAAGAACAACAATAGTGAACTGTGAAAACTGTGTTCATATCTTTATCTTGCAGGAAAAATCCACACCAAGTTGACATGAGGACAGCAAGAGTGTTTTTAGAAGTAGCAGAACTACATCGAAAACATCTAGGTGGACAGCTGCTGTTTGGCCCAGATGGTTTCCTATACATTTTTCTTGGAGATGGCATGATCACTCTAGATGACATGGAGGAGATGGATGGTTTAAGGTACAAAAACTACCAGTGGATAGACTTCTATTATTGTGCTCAAAGACCTCTTTGGCTCAGCAGAATTGCAGATGCTTTCGTGGTTTTTAAAGTATTTTTTAAGTATAAGGATATACTCAAAACCCAGACCAGAGGGCAACTGTAGTACTTGGTTTTAAATTAATGAAATGGAATTAATTTAAACATCACATCCTTTCAGGTTTATGAAAAAAGTTTTGGTGCTCTTCTGCTCCTTTCCTCCATCACAATCACAAATATAAGTTAAAACATTTTTGTTACTTCTGTTTCATACAACAAGAAAGTTCTGAATCCTTACAAAAAGGTGTCAACATCTCAATTCAAACAATACAATTTTTTCTCACTTACCTTCTATATAATTAGTCTTTGGATTGTATTTTGATTAGAAATCGTTGAATTCAAAGGTAGGATCCAAAGCGTGAGCAAAAAGCACTTTGTAATTACAAAGTGATTATATCCATAGTTACTCTAGATGACACACAGTATAAAAGAGTTAGTAGCCTTATATTTGAGGCCCTAAAAAATTTTGATGTTTGGAAAGTTGTTCTTATGGTCAAGTTGTTTCCCAACATCATGATCAGGGGCATTTTAGTCTGCACATAACAAGGCAAGATATTTGCCAAACTGAATCTTTGACAGACTCTGCTAGTTTTCTTTGGACTTCCATCCACCACGAAATCAATCTCTGTGTGATTAATCAGTAAAGTGGGTCGTTGCTGGTTCACTCTAGTATTATATGGATTAAATCTACCAGTAAAACACCTTTAAAAACCCAATTATTTTACCCTCCAACTCTCTCAGTGATTTTACAGGTTCTGTGTTGCGCCTCGATGTCAATACTGACCTGTGCAATGTCCCTTATTCCATCCCACGGAGCAACCCACACTTCAATAGCACAAACCAACCTCCTGAGATTTTTGCACATGGACTCCACAATCCAGGCCGGTAAGTAAGTTTCAATTAAACTGAAATTACTCTGGAGCAGACACTGTTTTGTTTTTTTTTTTAATACAGTCAGGCAGAAATATTTCAATAATAAATGCACTCATGAACTGTTTGAATCTTCCACTCCTCCACCTCCACACATATGTCACAGTTAGAAACAAATGTACATTGGCAAAGGGGAAAGAGAAGAGCATGCACAACCACTACAAGTCAAGACCAAAATGACTTGGATTTTTAGTTTTAATTAGTAATAAAATTACCACCTTTGGGAAAGAAAAGAGCTTAAAGCAGAGAGGTGGTAAAGTGCAGCTGAGATGGGAATCTTGACTGGGAAAAAAAAGGCACGTGGAAAACAAATGAGAACATCTGGTGATATCTAAACAATAGCAAGGAGGAGAACAATGCTTTAACTAAACAACACATAATTCAGCAAATTAGGTGGGTGGTAGTACTGAAGTGACATTTAAAGTCATGGTTTAAAAAAGCTCAGAAAGTCAAGTTGTTCAGATAAGGACTTGATTCTTGGACTTTTTAACAGTCCAGAATTCCTACACCATATAAGTTCATTTAGCTTAAGGCACTATTCTTTCAGGTGCTATAGTGCAGACTACATTATATCACATGGGAAAAATAGGGTTTTTTCACATTACACAGACATGGTATAGCAATGGGAAAGTTGTATTGTCTCCTGTATATAAATCTAACACATTTCTCAGGTATTTTGGCTCAGCATGAAATAGGTCCCCCAGATGAGTAGGCACCACAAAGAAACAATAACACTTTAAAATGTAATGCTTCATATTGATAATTAAATGTTAAGAACTCACCTTTCTCATGGATTTTCTCATTTTTTGTTGTTTTAAAGGTGTGCTGTGGACCGGCACCCAACAGACGTAAACGTCAATTTAACTATACTTTGTTCAGATTCAAATGGAAAGAACAGATCTTCAGCAAGGATCTTACAAATAATAAAGGGCAAAGACTATGGTAAGTTCTATCCAGGGTAAAGCTGCTGGCAACAGTAAGGTTCTACATCCACAGAATAATAAACAGAAAGCAGAAGAGAATACATAAAGGCCTGTATAGCCATGATAGGAAACTTACAGCATAGATAGGACAGACAACTGATCAGAGATAGAAGTGAAAAGTTCTGTCTTTACAAGAGAAAACTTCGATGTAGAAGCGGATGAAAGATGCAGGCCAAAACCAAATTGAAATGACTCAACTTTGTTCTTGTTGGTGTAGAATATCATGTAAATGAGATTTAACAAATTTGACAGTTGCTAGTCTGTCAAAGATACACTGTTGCTGTATATTTTGGCTCAAAAAGAGAATATTTTGGAATATCAGGAAATGATGAAAATGTATTCTTAGTCTTTCACAAATAACCTTTTAAGACAGAGAATGGAAACCTCATGTAATGTGCTTCTTATAATGGAAAAAGTGAGATAGACAACAACAGACCACAACCAAACAGGGAAATGACTGAGCTCTGTTTAAATGTTACTAAAAATAAAAAACTTAGAAAAAGGCACTATGCCACTACTTCATAATAAATGACTAGTTTAGATTAGATTATAAAAAGATAAATACACTCAATTAGGCACTTTAAAAGTACTTTATGCTGTCTCTGAATCAGTATGATTGCCAGTCACAATTTGTTTGATGTTTAACTGATGCTCACCAAGATCCCTTGCTAGCTCAGGCAAGCCAGGTGACACTTCCTCTGAGCTATCACTTGCCTTGACTGTCCATTTAGCAGCTTGTAAATTCCTGATGGTAACATGTGATAAATGCCAAAATGTGGAAAGGCATTGAGAACTGGCTTGTCTCCTGGAATGTAGCATTTCCCTTTCTAATTCACATCCCTAGGTTCTCCCACCTGTACTTCCTTAAAAGCAAGGCAGCTGTGCTGGCTGGCACAACAGTACACAACAGCATAATGCAATTGTACTACTTCAGTTATTGCATGGATTTTCTGTGTCCATTCTATAAAAGCCAAACCAAAGAATAATATTTGGTTAACCACTGCTCCAATGGAATTTTGACTGCATCCTTATTGCAGAGTAAACTAAGCAATGTTGTGTCTATCCAGAGCAGCTTGCCAATATTAATACTAGGCTGTGGGTCAATGGCTTCAATAAAAGGAGTTCATCATCCTTTTCTCCCCCATAAAATTTCAGCTGTAACTCATGTAGAACAGTCTGGGAAATGCATTTATCAAGGACTTGCAGATAGCCCCCTGACTAAAAAAAAATCATATTAAAAATGGCCTACTGCCTGTGGCATTTTAAAAAATTATGCAGCTGGCATGTCAAATGGAGGCAACTTGTACCCTAAGCAGTATTTGATTGCATGAATAGGAACATGTACACTGAAACTTCCTTGAAGAATTGCTTGACAGGACTAAACTCTGTGGTTTTGTGAAATAAAAAAGGGGAAAAATGTATAGGAAGGCATTGCAACTACTACAGCAGCGTAAAATAAATCACCATGAGAAGATACAACCATTAATGGTAGTGTTTTAGGGGATACAACACACATATCATGTTTAAAACTGTGATTTGGAAAGTTTCTCAAACCATTGAAAGGATTTAAAAATTAATTTGAATGAAAATCACTGGAATTTCTGCACTGAGCTCTACAGTGAATGGGAGTTATTTTGTTCCTGAAGTTCAGGAGATCCAGTCTGCAGACTGGATTGACATGTAGAAGTTAAAAGCAGTAATCACATTGATTTCAATGGAAGTCCAGCCTAATCTTTATGTGGTTTTATTCTCCCAGCTTGCGCACATGGAAGAAAGCAATTATAGCTTCTCCTTTTGAAATCTGTAATGGATTATTTCACAGACTTCGTTGTAATTTTCTGATTTTTTTTTTAACATCTCATTTCTGGCAACACATCTTGAATTCTGAGTAATCTTTAAATGGAATTAACAGTAACATTTTTCCTAAATGTGCATCAATATGAAAAGGCATATGATCTAATGCTACGGCAGTTCCTTTTCAGAGAGCGAGCCCTCACTTCTAGAATTCAAACCATTTAGCAGTGGCTCCCTGGTTGGTGGATTTGTGTATCGGGGCTGCCAGTCGGAGCGCCTCTATGGAAGTTACGTCTTCGGAGACCGCAATGGGTACGTTTGGAACAACTCACACTTGAACAAAAACGTGGAGTGCACTTAAGTCACTCTGCTGCCTGTATGAAGCCACACCAACAGTCTTGTGTATCGTGTCACTTGGCCAGTTTAGCAGTGTGGTAATGCAGATTAGATTCTAGATCTGGGAATAAAATAGCACAGCATTCCAGTGAATGGTGACATACAGAACATACTTAATCCTTGGAAAAAGGAAATCGTAAGACAAGGAACTGCACGGATGTATCTATGAAGCTACTTGCAGCTACTAAGAAGTGTTTACTTATTTATCTGGTTAATGAAAATTCTCTGTTCAAAATGTAATATAAGATTATTTTTAATGTGTTTTTGAATCTAGAAATTTTTTAACACTGCAACAGAGTCCTGCAACCAAACAGTGGCAAGAGAAACCCCTCTGTCTTGGCAACACTGGCTCATGTAGAGGATTCTTTTCAGGTCCTGTCTTGGGATTTGGAGAAGATGAATTAGGTAAATACTAAAAGAATTGTTTGTAAATTATAAGGCTTATCAGTAATTCCTGCTGAAGTATTCATAGTTACAGTAAATGTTTAAAAAGGCTATCTGTCCTTTGCCAAAGCTGTCTACACTGCTCTCAGCTACACCTCAGCAGCCTTGTAGGAAGAACTGAGAAGAGAATGTGTTGCTAGAAGGGGCAAAAGTCTTTATTGTGTCTCACATGCCGTGAACCCTGGCACTCACTATGACACAATGTATAAAATATTTTTATTTCCAGCATTATGGAATTAAGGAGCAAAGATATTGCATGAGCAGCCTGACCCCTCCTCTCCCTTCCTCAGCAATTTAAATTTTTAATCAATTCTATACTATATGAAAGAAAAACTCTCATGATTGACTATTTTTTACATTTTAGCATCAATCTGGGGAAGGTGCTTATATAAATTTTCAATTAGAAAATGATTGTTGTATATTTCAGTGTTTTTTCTGACTTCTTTTAATCTCATTTGGCAAATACAACCAGATCAAAAGTCATGTATTTAACATCTTAGGAAAGGAGAAGTAAATTATTGCACTGTTTTCCCTAACAGGTGAGATTTACATATTATCAAGCAGTAAAAGTATGACACAGCCTCACAGTGGAAAACTCTACAAGATCATTGACCCAAAAAGGTGAGTATTGCACTTCTCTTTGGGATCAGCCTTTCCTCCAACAGGTTAAAAACCAGAAGGTAACTGCAGTTCTCTTCATGTGGCTGAATTATGTCATGCTGACCTTCAATAAGGAGGAAAATTCTCAATGCAGGGGGCTCCCTAAAAGCAAATGTTCTAGAAGCAGCAAGCAGAATAAATTCACAGTTTCATGGGAAGTGAATGTCAGAACAACAGAGGAGTAACCAGCACTAATTTCTGGGAATTTTTACACTTTGACGTTGTGCTGAAAGCTCCCCACTTTCCCACCTAGATGAATATTCTTAGCATGTTTTCATAGAGAAGCAGACCTACTTAATGTGGAACCATATGGACTGGTAGAAGATGCTCCTGATAGTTCTGAAGCCAAATGATTTGTAAGTACCAAAAAGTTATGCAGCATCAGTGGAAGGCAGACACTGGAATTCTCCCCAGTGCTGCTGCTTCCTCACCTGGTGGGAGCGTGCACAACAGGAGCTGCCTCCAAAGATCAGCACTGTGTGACAATACCTGTTCTGTGTACTAAAAAGCAAGTACAGAAGATAACTTGGCAGTCCTAGCCAGTGTCAGTTTGACCATAATTAAGCTCTAAGGGACTTGTTCAGTCTTTCCCAAACATTCCTTCTGTTGTATGGGAGATGACACCAATGTGCAGTAATACAGAGAAAACACAGTTCTCAGTAGGTGTGAGTTGTCACTGCTTACTAATATTCAGCATCCTTCCATTCCCCTTCCATTACCCATCTCTCCCTTGGCAGGCTTGGAGCACTAAGGAGGGAAATCCTCTGTCCTTGGACTCTGTGCCAGAAATGCATGAAATTCTTTTAACAGTTCTTAAAAAACTGTTTCTAAAGGGCTTATAAATCCCACTCAAGTGATTTATAAGACATTGAATTAATAGGATTGCTCTAATTATTTAGACTAATTTACCAGTTGTAAAATGAGGATAAATGAAAATTATCAAACCAAAGTTCCTCAAGACATGATCTTTGCAGAGCAGCTGGAGGTATAAAAATATTAAGGAACCTGGAAGGACTGCAAAAAGCCAGTTCCCAACATGACCCTCAGGCCCCAGCAGCAATAAGAGCTGATGACAAGCAGATAGATACTCACTTTAGCTGGGGGAATACCATGTTCTTCATGGTGGATCTTGCTGCTCTATCAGAGCAAGTTCTGACTTGTAAAAGTAGCACATCCATCCTGCAAAAGTATCAGAAATCAACACAAAGTGAGACAGCCAACAGAAATGGAGCTTGTTGTATAATGACTTTGACCCCATCATACCCTACAAAAGCAGCTGCCTACTTGTTCAGCATCTACTTCAGCATGTTCCTCCATGAGTATCAGATACAGTCAGACTTCCATTTTTGGCTTTGCTGTTAAGGGAGGAATTTATTTTCTTATCAAACTTAAATTCTAAACATTGTTAGTGGGATAACAAGGGAATACAATAGGAAAATCATGACATCGGATGCATATTGTACTATAAGTGTACAGCAGAGTTTCAGTGGTAGTGGAGTTTCAGTGGTTTATAATTGTATTATCCCAAACTATAGCAAGTAATTTGGAAGCAGATGTTACTGCAGGCTGGTACAGTCTGTCAGTCAAGGTTATTAAGTATGTTTTATTTATGCTTTCTGGTATTGAAAACATTTTTTTTAGAACAAAACTTGCCATTCTTCCTGGGATTGTTTAGTCTGTTGGTGTATGGTTTTAAGTGAATTTTACACCCTAAATCCACTATTAGTATCTAATTACATGGGGCTGCCTTGTTTGACCTCAGCTTTTTGTTCTTGTTACCTCTTCCAGTAGGGTGGTCTTCAGCTGACATACCTGAAAGGCCAGACCTCCCATTGCTGCACTCATGGTTGGCTGTTTTCATGCATGGAAAAGGGTCAAGACTGTGTTTGGTTACTGGTGAAAGCAACCAGAAAACTCTAAAATACTTTTGTAAATTGGCACACTGTCGAAATGTAACAGACTGTGGCAAAGGGATATAGGTTTTGGTAACACTTCTCAGAAACATGGGTTAATTTTCATTCAGGCAAAGATTTGAGGCCTGTTGTCTTTCAGCCTCACACCGTTGCAGCTGTTAAGGGAAGGATAATGAGTGACTTCCACAATAGAGCATTGCAGCTCTATTTACCCTTCCATGCAAAGTTCATCTTGCCAGTGTAAAAAACTTCAAAATTCCATAGCTTTGGCAAATGTTCATGTAAAGTTTTAGTAACAAAATATTGTTATTTACAAGATAATATTCTTTCCTGTGTTAATATTTTGTTGCATCTCCTTGTCATGTGCACCATACCAATACAATGAATATTTACATGAACCCTACCACACTAAGCTTTGCAGAAGACAAAGTAAAGGTGCTACAGGTGGAATATGAGTAGCAGGTAAAAATAAAATCATGAAACTATTGATTTGTCATGTCTTAGAAATTCATTACTTAGTAAAAACCCCAGTGAGAAGTGGCCCCTGGCAGACCTGTTAATTTGCAAAGAGAATCTTCCATGCCTGGGCCAGTGTAGAACAAAATTATCATTCCTTACAGTTGCTGGAAATTAACAATTCCTTGCAAAACTAACCTTCTTCTGCTAGTGGTGACTTGTAAGCTGCTGCCAGCTTACAAAATTATTCTTTTATTTTAAAAAATAAACATTACATGAAGGTGCAGGATTTGATTTCTTTTGATCTTTTTAGAATAATAGAAATATTAAGGTTGGAAAAGACCTCCAAGACCAGCCAGTCCAACCTTTGACAGATCGTCACCTTGTCAACTAAACCAGAGCACTCAGTGCTCTGTCCAGGTGTTTCTTGAATACCTCCAGGGATGGTGATTCCACCACTTCCCTGCTTAAAAACCCTTTCAGTGAAAATATACTTCCTGATGTCCAACCTGAACTTCCCCTGGCACACCTTGAGGCCCTGTCCTTTTGTCTTGTAGAGAACTACTGCATAATCAAACATAACCATGACTCCTATTTTTCTTGTCTCAAATGTAGCTTAAGACAGAAATCTCCTATTTGGATATAGAAAAAAAAAATCAAATTAAGTGGACAGGTTAAAATATTAGAAGATCAGAAGTTGAGGGTAATCCAGAGAACCCTTTGCATTAGTCTTCAAAACGCAGCAATGGAAATGTCCCATCCTAAAGCAATCCTTCAAGTGTAACATAAATGAGGTGTTAAACTGAGGTTGATCATGATGAACATGATCAACACAGAAGTTCTGAATCCCACAATTATCAAAGCAGTTTGAAATACTGAATTCCAGATACCACAGTAAAACTTTTGTTCAGTTCTTCCAAACACTTCATATCAATAACTAGATAGACTCCCACTGAAAGCACAGAGTGAAAGAATAATACACTTCATAAAAAGGTTGTTATAATGACACATTAGTGCCTGAGAGCTCATAGACAATGAAGTAATTAAAAAAACCCCTAACTGAGGTGCTGCAAACTATAGATGTACTACATATTGCCAAAAATCCCATAGATAAATGAGTACAGCCAATAGCATATTTAGCTTTGAGGATGGAGGAGATGTGGGAAACATTAAAAATTACAAGCACACAAAACCAACATGGGGCACATTAGTTAAACTGGCAGTTAAGAGAAGTTCTTAAGTTAAAACTGTCTCTGAAAAATATATCCATAGTTTGATGATTATCAAAGAAACCCGTTACCACTACTTTCCAGGGACTGGAACTAGTGAGAAAACAGAGGGAGAAAGACTTATGTTCTTGTCAACTAAAAGGTAGGGTTAGTCAGACATCCTGAAAGTCAATGCAAATACTAGCATTTTACCAATTGTTTTTGTGACCAAAAAACAAAACTTTTTTTTTCTAGTTTTCTACTTTCTGTTTCATAACTTTTCTGTCATGTTTTCTGTTTCTAAAAATACAGACTAATGTCAATCACAAAAGTATTGATGAGTTGAAGAAAAAAACAACAAAGTAAACAGTGATGTAGAAAATGTATAGACGTCAAAAGATTCCAGTTAGTCGATAATATAGAAAACAGGAGTCAAACCCATTAGAAAAGAAAAAGTAATCATTTTTCTAGCATGATGAGAGGAGAAAATCAACTGTGAAAATTAATATTTAAATAAGTAAGATCTGTTGATAGGTCCATGCAGTCTGTAATTTAAACATTATTACTAGACCAAGAAGTAAGAAAATAAACTTTGGATGGTGGAAGAACAGCCATAAAGAGGCTTTGTAAGTCTTCTTTTAGAGTAGTTTTAATACGATCACTTCAATTTCTAAGGAAATGACAGATAAAATGAAAGATATCCAGAGAAGAGTCTAGAAATGACAAACAATGCAAAAGTTTTCCTTTTAAAAGATGTGCTGTGAAGTTTTAAGTGTGAAGCTTTAAGAGTTTGCCACCATCCATACAATGATTCCAAAGGGGATGAGTAATTGCTTTGACCAGGATGGCTCACTGAAACCAGCAGGTGATTTTTATGAAAGAGGGCAGAGCCTGGGTAAGTGTCCCTGCACACAGAAGAAGATTTCCTCTTCCTCTCCTTGTAACACCTTATAGATCTGGATTTCAATGTGTTTCATATCAACAGCCGGAATAGCTGCTTCCCGTTGGATTGAAACTTGAACTTGATTCAAACCATCTCACTCCTCTTTCATGCCCCTCCAGAGTATATAATTCCACTTATCATCCTTTCCATCATCACCTTCCGGGATTTCCGCTGTTGGAGAGCATTTCCAAACAGACTGATTTCAGACACGAAGGGACAATATCTAGGTCATACCTCATTTTGATGCTGTTCAGGCTCTCTAGAAAACAATTAGTGATTTCATTTTTTAATATGAGCAAGGAGTGTTTGGTGGTTTGGTGGTGACAGAAGAAAAGCATTTATGACAGTGAGGCTCTGTTTGAGACTTTAATTCCTGTGGAAATGGAAACACACAGTTTTAGAGTAATCTGCATCAAGATACTCAGTTCTGATGAGTTATAGATAAACTCCAAAGCTCCTACTGGAAACTCTGTGTAGAAGGAGCTAATTTTGTTGGTGAATGCATTCACCAACCCAGGTGGGCCATATGATTTCTTTCTGTTCAGACAGTTACTGTCCCTTAAGTCATTTGAGGGAATGGAAAGCCAGAATTAATGTCTAATTATGTTTAGTTTAGCCGGAGCATGCAAAATTCTTATCTCATTTACCTACACACATGCAGTTACTATTCCCACAAGAGACACTAAAGAGAAATTAGAGCTTTTTGTGAATACCAGTCTAGAGAGTTTCACTTTACAGAAGTACTTCACAAAAACTCCTTTGTAACCACAGTGGAAAAACCTAAGGATTTTTTTCAATCACATCACAGCTCACTGACTGTAAAAGTTTTTGTTTTGATTTCATATTTTTTTCCCGTTTTCTTAAAGTCTTTCTAGCATTGCAATTAAGGAGTTCTCACTTCTTATCGCTTTATAAGGGAAAAAAACAGCTCAGTTTATCTTTTGCTTATTTTCTGGAGCCTGCAGGAAGCCTCTGCCATCCTAAAGAAAGTCACACATAATAGAGCAGCTTTAGCCCAGTAAGCCAGTCGTTCCCAATTCATCAGTCAAAGTGTTATGCAAGTGGCCCCCTAAATTGATAAATTCCCACAGTGCCTGTTGACCCAGCTGCCAAGTGCTCATGCAGCAGGTGTTGTTTTCATGACCACCCTGACAGTAATACAAACTGTTTAGCAGTTGCATTGACCTCTTAGCTATTAACATTGATACAGGCTTCACTAGGGACTAGTTTTCAAACATGACAGAATTTCTTAAGACTAGAGGTCATGAACAAGTATACCATATAAGAATAAATTTGATATGCTGCTGAGTTTAAATCTTAAAAGCCGTGAGTTTTTTCCACATTATTCCCATGTAGTAAATCTGGAGACAAGTAACGAGCTTTTGGCATCTCTCCCAGGACTAAAGGTATACTTTTTAATTTTAGAAGCTGTACCTGAAGAGATGCTATATTTATTCTATGACAAGTAGTGAATTTAGGTTATGACAAGGAGTGAAGTAAAATTATTTTTTCTTGACGTTTTCCCTTATAAAGGAAAAACCTCAACAACTTAAGTATATCACAAATGTTGGTGACATACTTCAGTATCATTCTAATACCTAAATCTTATGTGCAGGTAATTAAAGCATAACATTCCATATATTTTGTATCAAGATTTGTACAGCAGTGTCTCTTGTTTGAATCTAAACATCCGGGAATTTTGTCTGCCTTTTTTTCCCCTCACTTTAGTAGGGAAGTAGAGATTTTTGATATTGTGTCAAAAGCCTGGTGGAGGAATTGTTTTCTGTTCAGTACCATTGTTTTACTGCTGAGTCTGGCCCTCCATTTGCATTGATTTATGCACATCTGAGTTACAGATAGCACATACAGCAACTAAATCACTCTATGTGTTTAGTGGAGCTGCAAAGAGATGCGCTAAAGAAAGCATGAAGTCCTGAGCTATGCCAGGATGAGTTTTAATCTATTAAAGCATGTTGGACTTTTATATGCCTCTAAACAGTAGAGGCTGCTTTCTTCTACTAGCTATGGTAAGGCAGCAAAAATTGTTTTACACACTGCACAGTCAAGAATTCCCAGCTCACTACACACGTCAGTGAAGGGATCCAGCGAGGCCCCAGCCCCCAGTACAACTTTTCCTCCATGTTCCATACATTTAGAGTTGTTATACAGTTTCGTGAAAGCCTGTTTTAACAAGCAAGATATACTGTACTGTACTGTATATATGAACAGCTCTTTAAGATAACTAGAATTGTACAGACCATATAAATAGTCATTATCAGCTACATTTTTGGCTGACTTTCTGTGGACCAAATAGTGCTTACTGTAAGAGTAATCAAGCTGTACCCTTTAGAGTTTTATAGATTGAGGGATACAAGGAAAAAAATTCTCTCCAGCCCAGAGTGTGGCTCCATCTATTCCCCTCCATTTTCCACGTCAGGAGAACACAGCGAAGCACTGGTTATATAAACAAACCCATGGTCCTGTCTAAGTGCAGGAGAGATCAAGTCCCAGCAGTCCGTTTCAGGCCTCGTGTTATCTTTGTGATATTCACTTCAGCTTGCACTGAGCCTGAGCATTTCCACCCCTTCCAAGCCCTAAGAATGCAAAGTGTGAGCACTGTGGGGCAGAGGCTTTCTCTCGACACTCTCCCAGAGCAGTGCTCAAATCCTGAGAAAGAAGTGTGGCTTTTCCCAGAGCACAGCGCAGGAAAACCAGCGATTCCCACACGTGAGGATTCCACTGCAGCTGCGTTTGTATTCCTCTTCTCCTAAGGCACCCTGCCAACCAGAATTTTTTCCATCTTTGTTTCTACTTCACCCCACCATTAATAAATATTATCCAAGGCTGATAAGTGCGAGTTCTTGATTGATGGTAGAATAAAAGGCAAGGTTATATTCACAAGTACGAAGAGCAGTAGAAAACTTTAAATCATGAAAGTGACCAGCCGTGCTCAGCTGGATAGAAAAAAGTGTGACTTCTGCCTTCCTAATTGCATACAAAAAGAACCATATAGTATAGCACTATCATAGACAAATACTTCACATCTATTAATAAAATAAATCATTATCTTCCCAAGTAAAATACTTTTGTGACTTATGAGGTCTTCTTTGCTAAAGATATGCCACTGGAGCTCTTTTCCAAGAGATGCTCCAGGAGCCTGAGGTTATGCGTCCTGCTAAACACTGTACTGTACTTGTGTTTGAGCAAAAGAGAAGCCTCCCATTTACAGTAACTTGAAATAAATTAGCTTTAAATAGTGACAGATAAAGAATGTTGCATCCTATGCAGTTGGCTATACAGAAATAATTTCAAATGTAGATTTTTTTTTTCCCCAGATGTAAGAATTATAAGACAGATCTTTTTACTTTCAATCTGAACAAGTCTCCACTGAAAATCATTATTATTTTCTAGAACCATTTCCAAAACAACATTTCATGTGAATATTGCTTTTTAAGCATAGGAAGTTTCTCGATCAGATCATATGTAATACACCCATTGTTCATTATAGAACTGGAATTCCTTACAGGTCAAAAAAATAATGCATTCTATTTAAAAGACAGCTGTGGAAATATGTAAACAGTAAAACTGAAAGGGTTTCAAATATGCTGCACCAAAGGTGTCAAAACATGTTTCAAAGCCCTTAAATAATACAGGACCTTCAGTCTGATTCTCAGAAATGCTTTGGAAAGCAGGACTTGGTGCTGTGCTAAAGAAGCATCTACACATTCTTCCTGTCCTTAACATCTTTGGGGAACCAGTTCTTGTGTGTGGATGTTTAAAGAATCATGATAGTAATTAAGACTGAACAGACAAAGTGTTATGCTGAGACAAACCAGTGGGCCTGCACTGTATTACTCTGTTTCAAGAAAAAATGCAAGAAACCGTGTAGTGGACCATTAACAAGATGCATGTCAAAATGGGAGGGGGAAATGTAAGCCCAGTCAGCTAGTGGGGGACCTACGTATGAATTCTTACGTTTTAAAAAAAATATTTTTACCCTATCTAATATTACTTTGAATGCCCCCATTGTGCACAGAAATATCTATTTAAAATCCTAGTAGAACATGGGCTTTAGATATCTTTTGATATCTTAGTAGCCACAAGTTCAGCTAGTTAATTTTATTTTCTTTACCCTAATTTTTTCCCTTGATGTTTCTTCTGATGTTGAAATGGGAGATAAAAAAGAATGCCAATTTTTTTTCCTCTTTTTCTTCTGTCACCATTTTCCACATCTTCATCATACCCATTCTTTCTCAGACCCCCAAAACCATCCTTTCCTCTGCACAGGAGTATCAGTCTAGGAAATTAATATGTAACAGAGTAATCAGTGCACAAGTTGCTATTCCAGCTATTTGCATATAATTGGGGTGTTAATACTGATGTCAGTATAATAAATAATGTTCTATTCTATTCTATTCTATTCTATTCTATTCTATTCTATTCTATTCTATTCTATTCTATTCTATTAATCTCACAGAATTTTGTTTTGGTTTGTTTGGATTCTAGCTGGACACCTAGCCAAGGTTTCTCTAAGCTATCCACAAAACTATTAGAATCCTTTTCCTGCTCATTTCCAGCTTAGTATGTATGGCAGTAGTTAAGATGACTTCCTTAGGAATGAGTAATTTTGTATTTGTCACTAATTACCTTAATTTTCTATGATGCTCCTATTCAATTACTTGATTAGATCACTTGGGAGATCCTGACATTCTTTTCCAAACTTGTACCTGTTCAACCAAACCTACAGCAGAGACAAAACGTGGTACCTCTGCTGGGAACCTGTAGCCTTTGGATGATCCTATCATCCTAACTAAAACATCCAGCGTCAGAAATATTTGAAGTCATCTGAATTACAATTTCCTGTGTGCATACATTCCACAGAATCACCTGATGGTGAATGGCTGAGTGTGGAAGGCACCTCTGGAGGGCACCTGGTCCCTGCTCAAACAGGGTCTCCCACAGCCAATTTCCCAGGACCATGTCCAGACAACTTCCACCTATCTCCAGTGATGGAGACTCCACAACTCTCTGGGCAAGCTGTGCTAGTGCTTTGTCACTATCAGAGTGAAAAAGTCTTTCCTGATGTTCAGATGCCTAAATAAGCATCCAAAATGCACAATCCAAATATCATTCCATGGAAATATGGAAATAAAAAGCTGGCAGTTTAAAACTGAATTTGTGGACAGAGGAAATACTTCTGCAAAATTATCAGACATGTCATAATGTGTGACATAAAACTTGCTCAGGTTACTCTTCCCCCTTTCTTAGGGGAAATCTAGATCAGCTAGAACTGCAAAAAAAAAATCACCATCAGATGCTGCCTGCGATAAGCTGGCAGCTTTATGAAGATAAGCAAGCTGGTTTTGGCAGATTCATGCTTCAAGAATTCTCAAGGACTATTGCTTAATCTTGTGGAAGATCTCTGAAGGCAGTTACATGAAATAACAGCAAATTGCACTGTATTTTTCTGTACTGTAACAGATCATCTCTGAGCTTATTACTTTTTCTGAACAAAAAAGAAATCTCACTTCTCCCACTGATAATACTACAGCGCAGAATGAGGCCTTTAATAAAAAATCAAAATTTTTCTTCTTGATCCCAACTTTTAACTCTTTTCTTGGTTTGTATGGTTTTATTCAGGCCTTTAGTCCCTGAAGAATGCAAAAGAACAGCTCAGCCTGCACAGATACTGACATCTGAATGCTCAAGGCATTGTCGGAACGGGCACTGCACTCCCACAGGAAAATGCTGCTGTAATCAAGGCTGGGAAGGAGAGTTCTGCAGAACTGGTTTGTATACAGATTCATAGCAACAAGTGAAAAAAGCAATGACATGTCATAATTGGCTTTTAATTATTTGCTCAGACAAATGTTCAGTATAGGTTGACCTTCAGTTCTAAGACATTAAAAAATACTGATTTCACGAGCTGCAGGAGAACAATAAGTCTTTAGATGAATGCAACTGATAAAACATCTAATGCATTGTGAGCCAGTGCAGAATGCAATTGATAGTGTAAACATGACAACAGTATTCCTTTTTTGTTGTTTTTTTCCACCAAGATTTTCAAATGAAAGGAGATGCAGTCAATACATGTCCTTTGTTTGGACTTTCACCTTCCACTTGCAGTATTATCACTGTCAGTGTCAAAGAGAGGTGACTTGTCAGGAAAGATGGTAAATCAGAACTGCAGGTCTCCATTGCATCTTTTGCACTTCACTAATTTAATGCAGATTTTTTTAGTTTTGGTACATTCTTGCTTTTGATCCTACCAAATGAAATGGCTCCAGCTTGTTAAAGAGAATTCTATCAACGTTTCACAAAACATCTAATAATCAATGTTGTTATGATCCATTATTACAGTGATTTCATCAAGTCCTATCTTGTTGCTTTAGCTTTTAAAAGTCACTTGGAAAAGTGACTGTGATCAAACTAAGATGATGGGTGTGCCAGCCAAGGGGTGAGGTGAGCAAGCCTGGAGTGCCACAGCTGTGCCATCACAGTCTCAGAAGCTGTGCTTCTGAATGAGCTGTGTCATTTTGGCCAGTGCAGATGTTCCAGAGCCAGCCTGGGTACCAGGAGATGTAATTACAAAGATTTTATTTCTCAGCATCAGCGGAGTCCTCTGATTGGGCATATTTGGTCAGCGTGTTTGACCAGATGCCCACATAAAGAGGTGTTAATATTGTGGCAGTAGAACTCAAAGGAATAGCAAGGACTAAGGGAAAACAAGGATGCCATGATGGATCATGGATAATTCAGGTTGGAAGGGCACTTAGGAAGGCCCTGTGAAGCAGGGTCAGCTATGAAGTCCTTATAGGCTGGGGTGTAAATTCCAGCAACCTCCAGGTTTTTAGTCACAAGCAGGAGTGACTTTGGAATAAAGCAATTAATCACTAACAAAGTATCTTACTGGCAAAGATTCATGAGCTGACCATCTACAACCCAGCAATGAAGGCAGGTTAGAGAAATGGATGAGGTAATCTGGCCAAATATCCCAGCTTCAATTGTCCTCCCTTGTCAGAGCCTTCCTGCATTTAGAGAATGAGGCCCATTCTACAGCCTTTGTCAAAGTAGAATTTAAAAGTAAATAATGCCTCCAACATGAACATAAATGGGTTTTGAATAACCTGTTTTGTTTTAAAAATCACAGCTTTATGATAGATGATTTGATGGACACAATGAGCAAGAAAGCCACAGAAAATATGTAGACTAAGGATCTTCCTTCTCTGTATCCCACAATACAATTGATAGGGATGTTCTAAGTTGAACCTCAAGCAACTATTATAGTTTAAATAAGAAAATTCATCTTATTTTGGTATGAGGTATGAGTTTCCCTTTTGTGTAGTTAAAAAACTCTTGGATAAAATCAAGAAAATCTACATTTCTATAGTGTATTATAAATATCCATAAATCCATATTAAAGTTCATTAAAATAGATAACATTAAGTAGCGTAACACCTGCAGAAAAAGAAAGATATACTATGTATATTATATATATCACAGTCCTGTGACTAACCCAGAAGAAAATACTTCCACAACTAAAGTTATTGATTATGAATTTTGCTAACACTGGCTACAATTTAAAACAGGAGCTATATTTGAAAAACTGAAATAAGCTGATTAACCTAGAACTCTATCGATAAATTGTCAGGCATCTGCTAAAGAGAGAGGAAAACTTTGAAACTTATATAACTGATAAAAATGGTTGAAAAAATATCCTGGCACTTTTTTCTCCAATAGGAATTCAATTTTGGCCCCAGGATTAAGTGATTCAAGAGCCAAAGGAGTGCATTTAGTGCACTGCTCAGGTGCAGTCTGCTTGGCTAAGGCACATGTGTAGTGCAGAACCCTGAGTATACAAAGGAGTTTGCCTGAGATTCCTAAATTGGACATTTCAAAAAATCTGTTATTTGAGTTTATTAGTCTTTCCCAGGTGACATGCTCACAGATATACAAAATTACTTCCTCCTAGTATTCTAAAACTTAAAAAAATACACTTCCAACACTCCTAATATTTCATCCTATGTCATTTTGAATTTATATGCTTTACCACTACAAGGCTAGAAAAGCTCTAAATGAATGTGTACTGTATCTTTTTTTGGTTTGTGATGTTCTAAACAAATTAGAAATTCGCTGTTTTTTCACCCACAGCAAAATGTGACCCAGCCTGTCGACATGGAGGTGTCTGTGTGAGGCCCAATAAATGCTTATGCAAAAAAGGCTATCTCGGCCCCCAGTGTGAACAAGTGGATAGAAACATCCGAAGAGTGACAAGGGCAGGTATTCTTGATCAGATCCTAGACATGACATCCTACTTGCTGGATTTAACCAGCTACATTGTATAGTTTCTGGGACTATTTGGAAACTCCACTTCCAACGGGCATTTGTTTTGAATCCTGTCATTTTTGAAAGACTGTTATCCTGCAACAAACACCGGTGATTTGATTTACTTTATTAATTTAAGTGTAATATCCACCAATGTGCAGAAAAATCCCTTGTATGTGTGTAAATATTCCTGCACGTCTCCACAGACATCCCGATATCCAATATGTGCACACATACACACGCAGCCGCTATCACAAATACGGTTTTGCAGAGAGTGGAATCTTTTTTAATATTTATTTCTTCATGAGAAATAGTTTACAAAGCAATTCCACTGTAAAACACATTTTCGTCAAAGGACTGTCCTGATGTCTTAATGGATTCTTTGACATCCCAGAAATCTCGTTCCTGTACCTATCTGATTATAGCAGTAACAAGCAGTTTCCAAACATCGCTATATAAACTGCTGGACTTAATAAAATCCAGTTGTAACTGTTTCTAAGGTAAACTGAACTCCATCATGAGACAATATTTCAGAACTGCTTAATGCATTCCTATCTAGGCAATTCATTGTAAGACTGTAACCTTCACTTTCATCAATGTAACTCTATTACAGAATGTTATTTCTTTATCTAGCATAGATGCAAAAATCTGGTTATCGCAGCTTAATATCAAGATTGTTTCAAGTGTTTAATAATTAAATTATATTCGCATATTTCAAAACCAGTCATCCTAGAAGGTCTGCTTTTTATCATATATTTTATTTAACGATGGGCACTGGGTTCATGTTACATATTTATATTATTTTATTTTTATAATATAGACATCACCGAGATGAGACAGCTTTACCGTGTCCTGTAAAATACTAAAGTTACATTTTCACATTTTCAGCTTAATTGGAAAGACTGGGAAAGAGAGAGCAAACACACACACACTTCAATGTGTTGTGGAAATCTAGAAATGTACTCTTGTGTCAACTTGAGCTCATTTACACTGGATGAGAAAAAAAGCAAATGCCCACCAACCATATAGAAATCACAGCATGTGTTAGAAGTGTCCATGAAACGATTTTCACTGTAGCAGGACAGTGTAAGAGGTGATAGACGGGCAGACTCTGCCGATGCACACCCAACGGGGCGTCCCGGGGCAGGAGCTCACACGAGCACGTGCTGCCTGTGCACGCTGTCACAAAACCTACAGCAGTCCTTGCCAAGGGCAGCTCTACGTGTTCCTTGGGGGGCCAACAGAAAACCCAGCCTTAGTTAATGTACCAATAAATGTGCTATACATGCTGTAGTCAGGTTTTCTAAGGTATTAATTAATTAGATGTATCTGCAGAACTGGTGCCCTCTTATCTCCAGCTCTACTGGCAGTTTCTTTGTTCACTACTTACCGACTATCAGGTTTCCTTTGTACCACCTGCAAACTACCTACTGCAGCTTTTACAAAACCTTGCCTAAGAAAAGAAAGCAGAGCAGCCCCAGTGTGCACATCCTGTGGTCCTTCGAAGCAGCTGCTCATGCATCAAAGACTGACAACACTTTAGCCAAACAGATCTAAAAGACTTTCACCATGTTACTCTCCAGTAGTAAAACCTCTCCAGGGCAGCAACATGCAACATATTTTCCCTCACAGAAATTTGTCAGTGTTCATTTAGTGAGCACTAAATCTGAAATGACGGCAAAACCAATACTTGCATTTCTGTGTCTTACAAATTCCAGCTCCGAGGAACAGACAATTACATTTGCCTTCCATATATGTTCGCCTGGGTTTCAAGTGACCTCATGCCAAATGGAAATTGGTTGAGAAATCTTGGTTAAGTTCTCAGAGAACAATGGTCTGCATTAAAAAGTGCATGCATAATTTTGCACAATGTATATTCAACTGACAGTCCATTGAAAGACATCTTGGGATTAAATGAGCATGAAGACCAAATTGCCCTCTCACCCCAGAAAAGGGTGGTCCCTTATAGTCACACGAACACTTCATTGGCTAAGCAGTGTGACCAATCTTAAAATGAACCCTGTGGTAGCATCTGTAGGTTAATAGCAGCTCTTTGTCTCCACTGCTTTCTGCCTTTAGTCTTTTCCCTGAATTCCATCACAAAAAGTTTTACAATTAAAAAATGTCCTGACAACCATTTTTGTAAATTGACCTTAGCATCTAATCTTTCCTTATTCAACGTGGGTGACAAAAATGTGAACTTCTCATGAATGAGCCAGCTGTCTAAATCTGTCACATAGCACGGTTTTATTACACTCTTCATAATCAGCAAGGCAAGAAAGTCGCTGAAGTATTTTAGCAACGTTTAAATATCTGACAGAGATAACATCTTTAACACTTTCTTCAATGAAATATATTTAAAAATAAACCCAACTTTAACTCCACTGTGACACGTTATTTTCAACAACCAGCTGGGAAGATGTGATAGTTCTTTTCTCACTGCTTAGTGCCTTAAAAAATACCACAGATGGCACCTAAATTGAAGATTCACAATAATATATATATATATATGCCACAGTTCTGCAGATAACAGAAAACAATGGTATTGGATTTAGATCTTAATAATCAAGACAATTTAGTTTACTAGTGAAATTCAAAAATAAAACTCCAATAAGAGCTAAGAATTAACTCCTCAGGCCTCATTCAAATCAACAGCAAAAAATCACATCGACTGTGCTACACCCAGAAAATCACTTTCAAAGTTAAACAAAATTTAAGCAAAATTCTTCAGCTTGTTTTATATTAAAAAAATTCTCCTCTGAGTCATTCCATAAAAACTTCAAAATTAAGAAATAATCTAAGTGAAGTTTAGAGGGAGAGGGGAGATAGTTTATAAAACTGTTTTGATTCATTTTTAAATCATCTTTTATCTTGTCTGAAAGCAAGCATCTGCATTAAGCCCACATCTTCATAGGAAGTCCCAGTGGAAAAGAAGTATTCTCATAAAAAAAAAAAAGAAAGAAAGAAAGGGGAAGAAAAAAAAAAAAAAAAAAACTAGCAGTAGAAAAAAAANAAAAAAAAAAAAAAGAGAGAGAGAGAGACACAAAACATCCTAGCTGCTTATTTATAAAAAGAAATTATACTATTAAAAAGAGTGAGCAAACCCCAGGCCTAGCCACCCAAGATGCTGATATAAAAAGGGCAACTGCAGTAATTGCCCTGAGAATTGGTATACAAAAAAAAANTCTGTAGAAAGCCTGTTGCCAGTTAGGTCATTCTGCAGCCATTCTCACACAACCTCCGAGAGTGTCCCAGAATAAAACTGAGCTTATAAATGAAACTAGATAAATGAGGCAATTAGATAAGGGCCTCCAGAAGGGATTTTATGTATGTGTTCAAGTTGTCTCTGTCTCTGTGTCTCTCTCTCCTAGTCTTTTATTCCATTCATTTCTTCCTTTATTCGGAGATACTGCCTCTCTGTTCCCAACACATTGTACATTTCAAGCATTCTTTCAGCCTTTCTGCTGCTAAAGGAGAACAAACGTACCTGTTGCAAGAAACATGACTCTCCCTGATGCCTGCTAGTGTTAAACCCCTGCTTTATTATTTTGGGACAGAAAACTCATCTTTCTCTTTTTAAATGCTGCTGATCAGAAAGAAGGCATATTACTGGAATATAAGGAGAAACATCTTTACTCTATAGATAAGTAGGGAGATGAAAAGATCTTATGCAAAATCAGCTCCAAATCATTTCACTCCATTTCAGAAAAACAGTAAACTCATTTTTCTACTGCGCCCAATAAGAAATACTAACTCAAAGCCTCCCCCTCTGGGAATAAATTTCTTCTGTTAACAGAGAGGGACACAGATCCAAACCCTTTTTGCCTTTAAATCTCACACATTATTCTATTTCATGCAAACGAAGAGTGAGTTAGGTATAAATAAGAATATAAATTCTGTATCACTGACATGACACCTCTGTGTATCTGCTTCTTTCACTCACTTGTCCACATTTGGTTTTGCAGCTCCTTCCTTTCTAGACCCATAGCAAACATCAATAATCCCTGGTTGCTGCAGGTGCTTATTATTTTTGAAACTGCCTGACAGATGCCTGCATCAAAATCTTCCCAGCAGGCTGAGGCTTTTATCTTTTGGTCATTCCATAGAATTTTGTTATTTTATAGTGACTTCTAGCACTGTGTCTTAGCTGGGCATTTACAGCTCAGGAGTACCAGCCACACACAGCTCAGGCACAGACAGACTGAAGCTGGAGGAAGGCAGAAATCACTTCACTCACTGTGCTTATCACAGAGTTGCAATCCAGTGATCAGATGCCTTAAATGAAAAACCAGAATGATATCCCTGGCATGATGAAATGTAGCTTTTCAGTACGCATTTTCTCTAATTTGAGTTGAGAAACAAAGACTTTTTCCTGTAAAATTATGCAAAATGGAGACACTGAAAATATGAACAAGTAATTCCACAGGTGTAAAGTTGCACTATTGTGGAAATGAGTATTCATACATGTATTTCTAATTGCATCCATGAAATAGGGATTTATAAGATTAGTTCTACATGGAAAAACAAGTCCAAGGACAGCCTGTTCTGCTAATTTCTCCTTAATCATGTAAATTCTTAAAAGACATTCATTCATTTACTATTCTTTAGATTATCTGTGCAACAGTTTAATTAGGAATTATATCATTTTGATCTTCTGTCCAACTTAAAAGGTGTCTTTTATCTTGGAAAAAAAACAGAAGGAAGCTAAGTGGTAAATAAAAGCTAATCATTTTCATTTTGCAATATTAAAAAAATAAAAAGTAACATCCTCATTAAAAAATGCAGCCAACCCTTCAAAAATGCAGCCAACTTCTTCAAATTTGCAGAAAATTTGTACCAAATAATCTGGGTTCTGGCTACAAAAACCTGGTAAATACATATTTCCCTAAGTAGTTTCAGGACAAAATGGTTCAGAAACATTGAAAAAAATTCAAGACTGTTTTGCTGAAAAGTTTGTTGTTTTCAACAACAGAGTAATTCAGTGAAATAAGGCACGCAATTCTGGGATATAGGTGTGAAACAGCAGAAGCCACCTGAAAGCTTAGTACAGGATTACTTTAGTCTTTGAGGGCCTGACTCCAAGCCCATTGATGTCAACTGATAATCTCCTACTTCATTAGTTAGAGGATTAAGACCTTAAAAGATCTCCACTTAGCTGGCAGAAGATCTTAACTTCAGACATCAGTGTACACACGACCTCTCAGTGTCTGCATCTGCAGCATTACACCAATGTTTTGTGGAATAAGAGCACAAACCCAGACCTGCAGAAAGCCCTACAGAGCTTTCCAATCCTCCTAGGTTTCCTTATAGCTATTGCCAGCACTTACACAAGATCTCCCTGACTTCTTGGTACTCTTTTAATGTCCACCAATCAGCTGATGTGAAAGCCGAGTGACTCACCTGCTTCCCTGAGCTCTCAGAACTGAAAAAGTATCAGTGATCATTCTATGCTACAGACATTCACAAATATTTAATATTCTGGCTCATATGCAAATAATGTGTGTCATTACCTATTGTCTACTGCACACAGGCATATAAACAGAATTGTCATTCTTGCACAAACAGCAAGCTGCATTACTGGAGAAGAGTTGTATGAGATTTTCCTATTTATTTTCATTTTGTGAAGAAGTAAAAGAGTAAAAAATATTTTAAGTGAAAAACTGCTTAAATTCCCAGGAAATTTCAGAAAGGCAGCATTAGCTAAAGCATGTGAATATACACAATGGCTGTGCTCACAGTATTCTTGGAAACAAGGCAGAGAGAGTTGGCTGGTTTGGAGACAGGGTTTTTTTATGTAGGATACATTTTATAGTAGGACAAAAGGGTGTTTTGCATCACAAGGCAGTAACAAACAACCCCATTTTCTGAATGTTCCTAGGAGGAGCTGCTAAAAAGAAAATGTTCTAGGCAGTCAAAACTGGTGCGCAGAATGAACTTAATTCATATTAAATTCATATAATTCTCACATACTGAGACCAGAAACCACCTGGTATTAAGTCACCAAATGTAGCTTGTAGTGGTCTCCCTTAGTACCCAAAGCAGTAACCCTACCCCGTGAATTATCCAGAAATGCTATTAGCTGTCCCCCACAAAATATACCACAGAATTAAAACTTCAATTCCCCTTTGAGAACAATTAGATTGTAATAGGAGCCAAGCAGAAAAGGAAATCACAAAACTTCTGTCACTCGAGAACATTACTGTAGTGGCATTCCCCTGTTCAACTAGTTTTATTTCACAGTAGCTGTCAGGTACTGTATGTACATTTGAAATGCGGGAAAATGGCTTGGAAAATATCACTCAAACTAGGTTTAAACATCTTCTATAAATGGAATTATACTACTAAGCAAATACAGGCACCGATCTAGCTGGGAGCACACAAGTAATTTTAAGCATATGAGCCTCACTGAAGTCATGTGCTTAACATTATTAATATAATTAAGTGCTTTCTTGGTTTGAGACCTTACAAGTCTTTGCAAGTCTACCTATACAGACTCCATATGCTATATGTGCATTTCTTGTTAGGGAGACAGCAGGACTGAAGTTCTGAACAGGAGAATTCAGTTGCTGTCTGTCACAAATTCTATATAACCTGAAAAATTGCATCTTTGTGCCTCCACTACCCATCCAAAAATTAGTGAAATCAATCCTTGTAAAGCGCTTTGAGCTCCTCAAATGAAAAGTGCTATAAAAACTACAAATTATTATTATATTATTGAACACCATGTATGTATACACACTATTATGTAATATATAATATATGTATAATGCATATAAATTCTAACAAATGTATTTGTGTAATATCTGAGAAATGGAACAGTTGTATCTGGAAGTGATAAATACATAGAGTTGGATTTATTGTTATTCTGTGGATTTAATGATTTTTTTTAGACAAAAGGATGTTTAAGTGTATAATTGCTTTCCTTAATTTAATATATTTATGTAAATGCATGCATGAAGTTCTGATTAGATAGTTATTCTGTGTCCCTTAAGCTAATAAAATATATTAAACTTTATCTTACTATATAAGGTACACCTGCTGCTTTATTTTTTTGTTTGTTTTAATATTTTTATGACTAAATGCATAATTTAAAGTTCATGAAATTTTAATTTTAATTGGCTCTTTGATCCTGCAGTAAAAGCAAAACGCCAGCATTTTATATATTCTTTGAAATGTACACTAGTTTTATTTATATAAATTCTAAGATGCTTTCATAAAATGTGACTGAACACTGCTATTATTTTTGGAATGGGAAGTTTGGAAAGGCATTCCCTGGACAGAAAATTAAGATATCTCTATTGAAAAGATACCTGTTGCATGGCAAGCAGTATGTGAGTGGACATGCAGCTGGAACAAGGGGATTTCATGCACAGACTTTGGAAGTGCAGATATCTTGGAGAATTAGTTCAGCAGCAGCGGGAGAAACGTTGGGGTCATTTATTTGTTGTTTATTTCATCTCTTCAGAGGAGCACGTCATCAAATCAACATATGTTAAATTCAGAGGTACCACTTCCAGTGCTTTAAATGAGGGCCAGAAAACATGGATGCAGTGTGGAATTCTTTCCTTTTCTCTCCATCATAAGTCACAGGTTCTGTTCCATTAAACTCAACACCTGAGCATACACATGGGAGCAGGGCCAGCTCCACAGATCAATCCCTTGTGTTTTATGGTACAAGAGAACAATTAATCATCACAACACTTAAATGCAAACTACACTTGCATCTGGGACGGCAAAAACCAGTTGGGACAGGGAGCACTAAAGAGCCAAGGGCTTCTTCACACACTAAGTTTACTTTGGTGGTGTGAAATGCTGTTGAATTGGTCTTACACATTTATCTTACCTAAAGCCTTTAGCCTGTCCTGTGTTTATTTCTTAAACTAAAGAATGAAGCATTAGCAACTCTACGATATTGATGCTATCTCTACATTTCAGATTGAAGCCAAAATAATCCTGAAATTTTCATGAAATTGTTTTTCCATTTTTCAGCTAGCTATACCATTAGTGATATGGGCTGGTGGCCAGCCAGAGAACTAGGATCCAAGGAAAATTTGAACTTCACCCAAATTTGAGGATATTTGGAAACTGTATTTTACTTCAGCTTTTCAATGAATAAATGCAGCAGTTGCAGCAATGTTCTTTTAAACATATTTTCTTGAAAATTTTCTTCATTTGAAGAAGTGCTCAGCACAAGAAAAGCTGAAAGATGGCAAATAAATAATGAAGTATTGTTTTGATTTTTTAGTGGGACCTATATATTCATGTAGAGAATAAAAAGAGATCTGTGAGTTTTGTACATAATTACAGTAAATACAGTGCAGTGAGCAGTTCTGGTGACATCATGAGTCACTGAGTTTGTTCTTGTAATTTATTAAGACATTATGAAAACCCACTGACATATTTATAAGCCTTGGAATTAACAGCTACCTTTCATTCCTTTTACAACACATAAGACATGAATTTTACTTAGGGAATTATATACACTCAGCTGTGTACAGCAGGACTGTAATTCTACCTAGAGCTTCTGATGATATCCTAAACCTGAAGGGCCAAATTCTCAATCTGCTTTTGGATTTACCAAAGGAGATATCCTTGGCCTCTTGAACAAGGCTTGCGTGGTTTGCCAAAAGCCATCAGAACTTTCAAAAGGAATCCAAAGCCTAAGTGCACAATTCAGGAGCATTTCATGTTAGCAGTACAGTTACTACTCATATATATGATTAAATATTTAATCACTGTTCCCAAAATATATACTTAGAACAATTTTCTGTCTTTCAGTTGTCTTCTTTTTATTTCCAGATACAGCTCTGTTCCTTAAATCCTTGGTTCTTTATTTGTTTTTTATAGATATGCTGCTTTTCCCTTCTGTTGCACTAAATTCACTACATATTTACAAGCGTTTCACGAGACTGATTATGGCACAAGTGCTTCTTTTCTGTTTTACTTTAATGAAAACACTAAGTAATGGATCAGCCTCTGGTAAATTAAAAATGCACCACAAGTAAGTAGGGTAGAATCTTTAGGATGCCAAAGAATCATTTCGGTCTATGTGGTTGGATTTATTTATTTTGGGGGAAGGGTTGGTTTGAGTCATATTTGATGACATGTCTACGGATGACATATGTCTCTGGCAGAACTGGGCAAAGTGGGACATAGCTTTGGTTTGGAAAACCTCACTCAACAGTGGCTTCCTTGTTTGCTTGTTTTGGGGTGGTTTCTGGGGGTTTTTAAGTTCTTTATTTATTTAATTATTTGTCTTTCAGAGCTAGGACTACTCCTGGCTTTTGCGCGAATTCCAAAATTTTGGGCTAAAAGAGTTGAATGACTGGCTCTTACACTGGTTCAACATTCAATATTCAAAATTTCTGGTATTTCAGTCATCTTCAACTGTTGCTTATCTTCCATTAGCACAAATTCACTGATACAGCATTTTCAAGAGGCGAATCAGGCATAGCAGTGGCTTTTCCTTTTCACTCATTTTATCACACTTTAAACATATTTCACTCAGAAGTGTCTGTCACACTGTCCCACAATGAAACTGATGTCATTATCCTAGCACAGTTTGCTCCAGTTGTACACACTGGAGCAACTTCTACATGTCTCACATTTCACTGTGCACATTTGATTACTCAGAGATAGACTGAGGGAGGTAATGTAGGAGTTGTATGCCTGTCCTTCATTAGAGCAAGAGGTTTGTTTTCCTTTCAATATTAGAAAATTTCGACTCTGTGATATATATGCAAGCTATTTCACTTCAGGGAAAGGGAACATACATGTGAATCAAATGGCTGCCTTTGGTGCAGGAGATTTATAAAGAAGAGATCCAAACTGCACAAACTCTCCTGCAGTGGAATTCGTGCTTTCCTGGTTGGATGAATAGAACAGGTGCAGACACAGCTTTCAGGCCTTTAAACTACACCAGCCCAAATAAATTACAGCTACGGAGCATGTTCAGCAATTTCAAGCAAACATTAGAAATGCAATGCCCATGGTGCAGATAAAGTGCTTATGAAAAAGGTGGACGTAACATCTGTACTGGCACAGAACGCCTGTTCTAAAGTAATAGCTGCAAAATGCCTCCTATAAAGCATAAGACTGTTAGTACAGCTGCAGCTTTTAATAGCTATTGAATTTCTTGATCAGGGAGGCAGGTCCAGAGCAAGGGAAATGGACAAGTGAAACTATAAACTGCTATTTTACACCTATGAATGTAATATCAAATAAATGTGGCCAAACCCACTTTTATTTTTTTAAGAAATTCATCCCCAGAGAGCCTCGTGCTAGATCTTAGCTAGCAAGCCATCAGAAGGCACTTATGTCAGCCTAACCCTGAGGTTTCCAAGATGTATAGCTGTGCAGCCTACATATATATATATACCTCTTGCTTATTATATCTGTAACACAAACCTGCAGCCACACACACATGCTAATACCTCATGCATCATTTCTGCACTTACTCAAAGATATTTGGTTCTAGATTGATGCAAACAAGCAGTGAAAAGCTAAAACAATAGGCGGGTTTTAGATGGTTTTGCAAGAAAAAATTACAGCAAAGTGAGTTGCACAGACTTCAGTATGGGCAACAGGATGCAACCAGTAAACTCATTACCATGTTAGCTTATTAAAATTATTCCAAAAAATACAGCTGTCTGGCATTTTCTCAGGTTTCTTATTTAAATACCTTAGTAGTAAGATGAATTCATGTCTAGGAGGCCCCTGGAAATTACTAGAATCATTTTTACTTTGCATTTATAATTACAGCTTTTTGTTTCTGATGGAAATTCTACAGAATAATCAGATTTTCACTATGCAGACAAACTGCACTTTAATATTTTTAAAGCTTTTTGTCTTGCAAATTCTTCACATCTCCTATTAGCCATGAAATGAAATCCCTCACATAATACTCAGGCAACAGTGGTTGTTGAAACTGCAGATTCACCCAAAATCACCCCAGATGGAACGCTCTGAATATTCACAGAATATTCTGAGTTGGACCCACAAGGATCATCAAGTCCAGCTCTTCAGGAAAAGGCCCATATGGGGATGGAACACACAGCCTTGGTGTTGCTGCATCGCAAACACAGATTAGACAGGATTGGTTTGTTTGTTTTGTTACGTTTACGAGCACTTTTTCCTCCATGAAGACAGCAGTTTTCAAGCTGATGTGTGTGTGTCCCAGGCCTGTAAACCTTTCTGAGTCCCAAAGAACAATTCCGTCTACCCAATTTCCAGCACTATTTAAATATCCTGAGCTCACTATGTTTCTTTTAATATGGCTAAATTTTTTTTCTGGCTGGCATATATGCTCAGAAGTACCCAAACATTATGGAGATAGATAATTATCTCCTTCTAAAAGCAGTGCAGGATAAGACATACCACTGCCAAAGCTTGCTTGAAACCTTGGAGAATCCTGAAAAGTTAGTCATAGCCCGCACCTCAATTAACTTCATGGGTGGTGGTGCCAGTTTAATGATAAGAACACCACTACTATTCCCAAAGAGGTGGATCTAACTTCTGGTTACTTCCCAAGAAATTGTTTTGACTGCAGTCTTTCTGGTTGCATCCAAGGTACAATGAAGCCAGAGGTGATAAAAAGCAGTGGATCAAAAGAAGAGAGGGAAGAGTAGAGTCAAAATCTTCTGGCCTAGAAAACTTGTTTGAAAGTGTAAATTAGCCCACTAAATTAGTCCTACTAAGCAATTTAGATATACACGCTTGAGGAAGCAGGACCGAGTGCCCCAGTGCCTCCTTCCAGGTGAGTCAAACTCTCTTTTCTGTCTCTATGCTCTGCTTTTCCAAGTGGTCTGTTTGCAACAGGCAGCACTGACAATGCTGCCTCTTCCACACTTCTTCACTTAGCCCTCACTGGGGCAGAGCATCTCTGAAATCTCCAAGACGTTTTGGAAAAGAATTAAGGGACAAAACCCAAAACATTTGTTTATAGGGAATAATCAGGGATTTTTTAATTATTACTATTTCACAAATTATAAAAGCCCCATTTCATAGCATAGGCAGAGCATCTCCTCCACTCTGGTAAAAGCCCACCTGCAGTGCTGCATCCAGCTCTGGGGACCCCAGCACAGGAAAGACATGAACCTGGAGCAGGTCCAGAGGAGGGACACAAACATGATTGGAGGGATGATTTTCCTATAAGGAAAGGATGAGAGAGTTGGGATTGCTCAGGCTGGAAAAGGAAATGCTTTGGTGAGACCCTGCTGAAATCTTTGAGTTCTTGAAGGGGACTTGTAAGAAAGATGGGAACAAACTGTTGAGCAGGGCCTGTTGTGAGACAGGACAAGAGGCACTGGTTTCAAACTGAAGGAGGGTTAATTTAGATGAGACATGGGGAAGAGGGTTTTTCACAAAGAAGGTGGTAAAACAGTGGCAAAGGTTGCCTGGAGGAGTCGTGAATGCCCTATCCCTGGACATATTCAAGGCTGGACAGGGCTCTGAGCAGCCTGATGCAGTTGAAGACTGCTCATTGCAGAGTGGTTGGCCTGTAAAGGTCTCTCCTTACCCAGACTATTCTGTGACTCTGTGATTTACAGAGCAGAGAAGACTAAACAGAAAAAGCACAAAGCCATGACACAAACCCCTAAGAAAACAGTGCTAACATAAAAATCACCACCTGAGAGCTACAAATTTTTGATTTCCAAAATCCACTTGCCAGAGGAAAGTCACAGAGTAGATCGAGATCTGTTGATGTCCAGAGGAGCTCTGCCTGTCCTTTCACAGGCTCCAGCACACCAACCCAAGAGATTAAAATCTGATGAAGCTGAACAGAGACTTCAGGAAGACAAGTTCAGACAGCAACAGGCTTCAGTGGAGCACATGAGTATCATTGTGAGTTTTGAGCTCCAGTCCCCTGACAAATAAACACTCCGACGAAAACTCAAAACAAGATTTGCCAGATTATGGCAATGAGACATTAAAACCCCACAGGATTATATGAATCCTTTCATGCATCTTTTGAACAGGTAACAGAAAGCGCTGAAGTGTTTTCTATATTATAAAAGAAAATGAAAGTGAAGTCTTTGTTGAAGTTTTGAGTGACTACTGAGTTGAACAGAGGTCTGGGAGACAGCTTGGAGTTAGCTGGAATATGAGCAATAGCCCAGTGGTGGCATCAGGAAGTCTGGGGCAGCAAAGAGACATCCCAGGTGAGCCTGTGAAGCTCTGCAGGACTGTTTTAACAGCAGAGTATACTTAACTGCAACCTGTATCCCAAAGTGCTTACAGACACCTAATTCAGAAATGTATTCTGGCTGCTGCTGTTAAATGCAGCACAGGCACAGCAGAAGGCTCATCTTCAGTATTGCTACTCATCTAAGCAGAACCTTCCAGAGGTCAGAAGATGATCACTCAAATTAATAGGGCTGATTTAATAATTCATATTAACCTTTTCATAAAGAGGAAAAAGAAGCAAATGAGATTCTGTCCTCTGACTGTTTTGAAAGCTGCCTGCTCAGAAAGAGCTTTCTTTCAATTATCTGTAATAGGATTATTAGCACATTGTCCTCAGTAAGTTTCTTCTCAGAAACAGATAATGCTGATAAACTTTCCACAACAACGGTAAGAGACAAGCAATTTTAAACAAACTAATATTCTATGCATTGCAAATATTTAGACTAACATCAGGGTGGTGATCAGCACTTCTATAAAATGACAGTGCATATTATCCTATAGGATAATGTTTGAAGTAAATAAACTGGACTTAGCCTATGTAAAATATTTTTACCAATTTCAATTAAATGCAAAATTCTCCTGCATCTTCTGCCTCTATTTCCTGCTATTATAAAATAACTGCTACATTGCATTTCAACCACACAGATAGGTTAGCTATTATTACTTACCTCCTGCTTTTTCATGTGGTCACAAAAGCATAAGGTTTGGCCTTCTTTCTGTTGATTCTTGGTGACCAAATATTTCAACTATTATTTTGGCTACAGCACAATTTTGCACACACAGCATGTCAGCTGTTTAGCACAGAAGAGAAGAGGAATCTGCAGGCCCAAATCCTGACACCAAGTGAAGAGAAACAAAGTTTAATTCCAAAAATCAATGATGTGCTCTATCAGATGTGCACCCTTATGCACACTAGTGTATCTAACCCTTAAAATTTTGCATGTATAAAAATTATACTTATTTGTAAATATGAGAATCCTTAAACATCAGGTATATATGTACAAAATACAAGTTTATTAAAATATATTAAAGTGATGCCTCAGAAATGTAGATGGTTCAACATACTAAGTCTAAGAATACACCTGGAGGGGGTAGTCCCATCTATCAAAAACTAAATATGTGTGAAAACATCTGGGAGCTGTTATTCAAACAGAAAAATTACAAAACACATTGCAGAAGATGCTACTTGCAATGTCCTGTTCTCAACATCAACTGGCCATTACATCACAGATAAGAAATGAAAGAACATAGACCTAAAAAAAGATTAAGGCTCAAACTAATTTTTTCAGATTCCTTCTGTCAGGGAATGACCGTAGAAATTTCCAAGCGATATACAGGAGAATATTTGAATAAGAGGAATGGAATAAAACTCTGAGAAAAGGAATCAGAACCCGATTTTAAATTCTTTGCATGGAAAAATGATGTCTGAACAGCCTTGAATGTCTGGCTTTTATTTCCTGATCCTGCAAATTGCCCTACTTGCCAGCTTTACAAGTATAAGCCAATGGAATGAACACAGAGCATCTGCTTATGGATTTTTAAATTTCACTCATATAATATTTTCAGAATCATATCTTGACAATAAAAAGATTCTTTTCATTCCTGCCTTCCTATGATATGACATGACAACCTCTCCAATGTCTGGGATACAAGAGTTATTCAGCACAAATATGTTTACATTTTTACATCGGTCACTTGCAGCAGTTTTTTCTATCTCTTGATTAGTACATATCCTAATGCCTCAGCAGCCCAAACATGAATGTGAATAGATAAGCTAAAACCTGAGAATTTCAAGAGCAGTGGAGTGCATGCTTTCACCTCTCCCCCTTTTAAAAGTGTCAAATGCTTCCTGACACGCTTGGGTCCATGGAAATGGAACATATTTTCTCATTACATTAATTAATGGGTCTGCTTGGGTGGTATAATTCAGTATAAATTTCCTTTAGTATTCTGTCATACCTAGAAAGGATCTTATTTTTGTGATGTCTTTAAATTTTTATGACTTCTACTCTGTTTAGTCTGTGTGTAATCCTTCTTTTGAAACCTAATGTCCTAGAAAATCTGCAGGTTTCTCTCAAAACTGGCACACTGTAGTTTACAGTCATTTCTTTTTCTTGCCTTCTTAGAACTCCCTGCAAGTCCTTAAGGTGTAGTTCACAGCTCAGGGAATTTATGATTACATCTTCAATGTGAACCCAAGCACTGTGATATATTAAACCTGACAAGATGCCGTTCATTAATCTCTGAAATACAGCCAGGTGTGATGTAATGAAGAGAGGCTTCCAGCTCAGAGAAGCCTAACACAGCTCCCAGCTCAGCTTGATGGTGGCTTCCTTTACCTCATCTGGGAGAAGGACTGCCTGGGTGGGGACTCTCCTGGAAGCGTAATTCCAGAAAAATGTGGTTTGGGGAAAATGAGACAAATGGCTCTTGCCGTGCCAGTGCTTCTCAAACAGCTCAGCTTCTGCTTTCCTTTCATTTCCAGGTTAGAACACTAACTTGGTCATGCTGTCATGAACCACAACTTCCCAAGGAAATGGTTTGATGGGCTGGAGGTACATTTTTGTGTATGAAAAAAAAAGGAGCATTTTAAATACTGGTGTCTCAGCTAGTGGAGAAAGCAACAGCAGGCTCAGAACAGAGAGCAACAAGTGCTACAATGTACACACACGTTATATCTTACTCAAATCAAGGCAATAATTTGGTTGTAAGAATTTACTCTTTTTTTAAAATGAATAATTGCATCATTTCAACACAAAAAAGGGCAAAATCAAACCAGAGCAAATATAAGGAAAAGCTCAACATTTCCACATCATTAATTCAAATCTCAAAATAAATTGATAAATGTTATTACCCAAATTTAGTTTATTAACAGTACACAGGGAATATATATTGAGTAAGACTTTGCAACTCATCCCTGTCATGGCACCAGAAGAGACTTTGTAAATGAAACTCATATTCCTGAGCTGAAAAACAAGCAGATGTGTTTTTTAAATATGGAAGAAAATGTGAAAATAAGTTTTTATACAGTCCATGATTTAGCATTTTGCATCCATGAAACATTGAAGTCCACAACCAAAAACAAATTAGACCACTAAGTAGATTTGCTCTCTGCAAATCGTAACCAATAGTTATTGCTGCAGTTGTTGCAATCTGGTTGATTTTCCCAGGTTACTTGATTTGATTAATTTTATGCAGCTACAGAGATAAATTTTGAGAACAAAGATAATTCCTACTATATCTACCCTGGAAACAGAAGACAGATCTTCTCAGAAATAAAAGAATTTGGGCAATCTTTGTACTACCTTTTAAGACTTCTAGGAAAGAATGCAGAGCAAGACAAGCCCTGCATTTTCTTCTGACCATGGAAAAGTTACGAGGAGAAGGCTCCTCGTTTTGACTTGTCTTTCTAATTTTTTTTGTTACTGTTGTTACTATTACTGTATTAAGTTCTCTTTTGTTTATTTCATAAGATATTCTCCCTAGCTCTTCCTGACCTCCTCATCCATGGACAAAGCAAAAAACACAGGATAGAACAGCAAAAAAGATTGTGGAACTGGAAACGGATTGGATAGCCTGGATTTCTATCCTAACATGCATGGCCCCCGTCACTGAACACCAGTTTTAGACAAGAAATTACATCAGGAAATAGACAGGAATACACAGAAAAATATTACACGTAAAATTGTAAACGTCTAAAGGATTTAGTGTATTTATGCTCGGGACATGCAATTATTTTTTTGCAAATATTTTGGCAATTTACTTTCAGAACTGATTAGGCAAATACTGATGGACATTCCCAGAAGTTGAATCATGAAAAAAAAGAAACCAGATTTTTAGAATTGTACTCAAGCATTAGATTGGAAATTTCTCTTTTGCCTATGTTATCTATCAAGCTAAGTTTGAATATGATAACAAATAAGTTCTGCACTGATAGGTTGGTTGATTATCACAGAATCATAGAATGGCTTGTGTTGGAAGAGACCTTAAAGGTCATCCAGTTCCAACCCCTGTACCATGGGCAGGGACACCTTCCACTAGACCAGGTTGCTCAGAGATCCGTTCAGCCTGGCCTTGAACACTTCCAGGGATGGGGCATCCACAGTTTCTCTGGGCAACCTGTGCCAGGGCCTCAGCACTTTCACAGCAATTTCTTCCTGTCATCTAATCTAAACCTGCCCTATTTCAGTTAGAAGCCATTCCCCTTCTCCCCATCATTCCAATGCCCTTGTGAAAAGTCCTTCTCCAGGTCTCTTGGAGCCCCCTTTAGGTGTTGGAAGCTGCTCTCAGATCTCTCCAGAGTCTTCTCTTCTCCAGGCTGAATAGCCCCAGCTCTTAACATTAATTTAACTATATATCTCTTATTTAACTACATTAATTGAATTAAACATATAAAAATATTAAATGACTCACTCCAACCACTTGAGAGTATCTTAAATCTTCAGAATTACTTTGAACTCACTTACAAAGAGAAGAAAAGGTGATGCACATCAAATTAAATATCCCACAAGAAGAATTAATTTAGCAACGGTCAAGGTATGTTGCAACTTCCTCAGTTAACATTGCATTCCTGCCCTGAGTTAACATTACATCAATTCTGGATCAATTCCTGCCTTGCAAGGTAATTTGACACAGGAGTTCTTGCTTTTGCTAGAGGTGTGCCACCAACGCTTTATCCTGATCTGCCTCGGCCTTTCCGGACTGTTCTCTATTGCAGGAAAGGCATTTGGCAAAGCAAAAAATGTTTCTTGTTAGATAAATATTTAACAAAGCAATAATTGTGAAACCAAAGTACTCCAAAACTGACACAATATTCACCACATTTGGACAGGTTTTTTTGTAGCAATAGCCAGACTTATCACATTTCAAAACTAAGAATAAAATTTAAATTCTATTGATGCCTGGCTAACAATCTTCACTAAACTACTGAACCCTGTGTAGGCTTCTTTCTGTACTAATGCTACATTCATTAAAAAATTCATTAGACTCAAGCATGATGGTACATCTCTGGTCAATCATTTCAGGTAAAGGTGGACCCAAACCCATTAGTGAATTAGTTACATAATCCCGGGCTGTGTAAAAACTTGGATCCATCATGCAAACAACTAGTAGAACAAATCAAGAATACATATTCATACTTCAGGAAAACATTAAACCAAAAATTTTGTCCACAAGAATGACAATTGCAGAAACTGGCTGCAGCCTTAGCCTTGCAAATCAGGAACCATTTAAGGTTTCAAGCTGAAAGAGAGAGCAGGTTTAGATTAGATATTATGAAAACATTCTTGACTATGAGGGTGGTGAGGCACTGGATCAGATTGCCCAGATAAATTGTGGCTGTCCCATCCCTGGAAGCATTCAAGGCCAAGTTGGATGGGGCTCTGAGCAACCTGGTCTAGTGGAAGGTGTCCCTGCCCATGGCAGGGGGTTGGAACTGGATGAACTTTAAGGTCCCTTCCAATCCAAGCCATTCTGTGATTGATTCTATGATTCCATTCCATTCCAAATGATACTGAGGGAATTTGAGGGCTTAGATTCCTTTTAATGTTTTGAAAACATTAAGATTTATATGCTTTTTGAGACACTTATCAAATCACTCATATACGAAATAATGCAAGAGCTACTCTAAGCCAGGTTTTCCCCTCCAAGGTTCACTGATACATGGAAAATGAAATCTACAACTGGTATTTTGTATTTCCACAATCTTTATGCTTCCCCTGCAGTAAAATAACGTTCTGACAATTGTGTATTTATCAACTCTTTTAAAATAAATAATTAGGCAATAAGTCAGAATACAATAAATTATTGGAACAATTTAGGCTACTAGTCAGGAAAGGGATTCACACTTGATGGTCTTGGAGACTGTCAGAAATACCCCTGATCACTTAAAAATGCAACTGTAATTCCAGATTCCAGAAGCGAAAAGACAAAATCTCTGTGAATTCCAGGTCTCTTGCAAGAGCAAGTGACAAGAGTTCTCAAAATCCTTCCAATGCTACAGTGTTTCAGTGTCATTGGCCAACAAACCTAAATTTCAGTTATAGAAGGAAATTAAGTTTTAGCTAATTACCTTTCAATAGTGCTACAGCTGTTGTACAGATGCTTTATTCAGATAAATTAATAGCAAGAAAACACTGTCTTCTGCACATCAAATCTGCTGTTAATACCAGAAATAAATGATATTCCCTAAGAGTACTGACATCAAAACTATTCTGTCTTTCTTCTTTTTCTTCTTGGTACCTGGCTAAAAGTTCTGGACCAAATTTTACGTTCTAAAATTAAATACTGACGTTCAAAATTTATACTTTATGTCACCTTCTACCCAAGGTTTCAGATAACTTCAAAAGGGCAAATTAATTCTCTAAATATATAATGAATACTAGCTACATCTTACAGAAAAGGAAGCAAAAATAAAGCTGGCACAATGAATCTGAATTTGATTTTTTAATGCTGACTAGTCTAAGGTCTGGAAACAAACCACGTCTGTTACTGGAAGACTATGAATATAGATTCTGAATAGCAACCACTAGCTTCAAAAATATGCAACTAAAATAGTGCTCAACAGATGTGGAAAAAACACAATTGGTATTATCCAATAGCTACCTCTTTCTCTGCGTTATCTCAATCATTACTCCATCCTCACTTCCGTACGAACATCCACCACTCAGAGACATATTTTATGGAACAACCTCTCTTTACCTGAAAACAAACCCTGCTCTTTGCAGAAGCCTGTCCCACTCCTCTCTGCAGATTCCCCCAGAGCACAAGTGCATGACTTACAGGAAAAAAGTTTGAGATATTTATTCATTTGTGCTGGCACACCTGACCACACTTCTCAGTAAGTTCAGTACAAAACCCCAGGCGAAGCAGAAGGCTTTTCTAAACATCTGTGGGAGTCTGTCATACCTATGCCCACAAACTATTTGCCTGTTGAGATATCCAAAAGCTGTCACGGTCTTTAAAAAATCAGCCTCTACTGAAACAGAATCCTTCTCTAAACAGAGTGGGAGGTTAACTGATTTCATTCTATCTACCTCTATTCTTTGATTTTATCTTTTAATATTAATATCCTTGAGACCACCCATCAGCTAACCTGCTTAACAAAACTTACTGCCCAGTTATCTGATCAACAATTGCAGTGAGGCAGAACTCCCTAAAAAGACGCATAAGATAATTATTTAATTACAGTCTTATATCATGGATCATTCCATTTGTTTTTTTTAATCTAAATATTCAAAATAATATAGTGGATAAACGTTGATATTTAAGATGGTGGGACACTTTAGCATTGAGATTTGATTCAACAAGATACTTAAAGCCAAGTAATTCTACTCAGATTAGTTTGCAAATAGTAAGCCCCAAAAATGCCTTACCTTTAGAACTTAGAAAAAAAAAATTCATCCTCTTTAAATTTTGAAAACTTAACTTGATGTGGCACAAAACTAATTCCTATGCAATATACAAGATTTACTGAATGACCTAAAGTTAAAGAAGAATGAGAGGACTATTTGTGGTGGACTTGGTAGTGTTAATGTTTGAACTTGTTGATCTTAAGAGTCTTTTCCAATCTACATGGTTCCATGATTCTATTTTTAAAAACTCTGAGGGGAAAACAAACCAAGAACCATTGTTGTATCTCTTTATCCTACGTTGCATTTGTTTCAAACAGATTCTAAATGATGCAAAACTAAAATGGAGCATTGCTAAAGTTCTGTGAATCCTCGGAAGATTGTAAAGCAAAGGAGGTCTAAATTACACATATTAAAATAGCTGATTTTTCCATTTGGACAGCACACTACAGTCCAAAGCATAGGAGCACATTCTGAATGCATGGCTGCTCTGGAAATGCACCTCTGTTGCAGGGAAGGAAATATGGGATTAATAACGTTTGCTCCAAGAGCAGAATTTACGACTTGTAAAAGCACAAAACACATGCTGTATATTGATTAAAGAAAAAAAGGTCCATCCAGTCTCATTGATGGGTTGGCAACACCATGTCACCAAGTCCCGAAAACGTGCCACCTAGTGGAGCCTGTGCCCACATCCTGCAATCCAGGAACAGCCAGATCTGCTCTGGTGCCTTCTGCTTCCTTGCCTGAGAGAACTGCTCTGCATTTTCAATTCCTCCCACTGCAAACCACCCATCCTCCTCTGCCCTCCCTGCAAAACTTGCTCTGCTTACAATTTAACCAGAAGATTTCTACAATATCTACTACTTGTGACTAAAAACACTGAAATGCCTAAATAAACCCTGAACCAATACCAAAATTAGTTGAGCACAAAAAAATGTGCAAACAGGAAAACTCAAATGCAGCACTTTCTCTGCTGTCTGCCTAAGAGTGGAATCTGCATGACACATTATTCCAGTATAACAACATTTTTCCAATATAAAATATTCCCAATTCTTTGCCCCTAACCAGAAGTAAAGGATTGAAATGATGAGAAAAGAGCTTTTCACTGCTAAACAGGAAGACAGACACACGCATAACTCACATGCCTGAGAAAACAGCTGGGAAAATTAATCTGAAGACTGAAGAAGGCAAATGAGACCAAATAACATCCAATTTCAGCTACCTAGAAGAGAGTAACTTCTGAGTTTAAATTCTACATTAATATGCAATTTTCCACAGGATGATCTTATTTTCCAAAGATCCCGAGCAGTACTGATGGCAATATTATAAATGCTCCTACAAATTTATAGCACAAACTCAATGACCTCCACCTTTCACCAAAAACTAATTGATTCTTTTTTCTTGAATTTGAATACCAAAACATGTGAATTCCTTCAATCTTATGTTATAATCAAAGAGTGGAATTATTTTGTTAATGAAACATAATTGTATTAGTTATAGGACTAGTCCAGGACAGAAGGCACTATGGGAGGACTTCAAAATTATGCAAGTTATGAGTTGTATACAATACTCAGTTAAAAGTATGAAGTTCTCAGTGCTGAATCTCTCTTAGAAGAATAATAAGAGACATGTTCATAGATCCTAAAATACTCTGAAAGTTATGTGCCCTTACCTGTTTTCTAATTGCAGGAAAACTTAGGGGTACTAAAATAACAAATAAATGACAGTGAGGTGTAGTTTCACTGTACACTTTTGCATGAAATTTTCTGAGTTTAAGGATCTTTGCTTCAGGTAGTAGAAGTAGGCAATAAACATAAGAAATTTCAATAGAAGTAGAAAGAAAATCCAGAGAAATATGAAATACATTTACATAACTGAGATTCTCTGGAAGCTGCATCAATGTGCATTTCTAACAAGACCAGGCCCATACAGAGCTTAGAAGAATCACCTATAGACCTTTTTCCCTCTCCAAAATTAGCTGTAAGTAAATATAACAGTGAAGAAGCAAAAGAACATAACCCACCCCCCAGACAGCACTGCATGGAACCATTGGGACTCTAGTCCAACACACTACAAGTACAGTGATGTATTTTTGGAAAATGTGTAAGTACAGGCATTGCTTTACCAGTCAGAGATTTATGGCACTGAACAGGTTTTTAACACAGATCCAGCCAGTGCTCTGTTAAATTCTCTGTTTGTGCTTTGAGAAGGAGCAATCTGTCCAGAGAAAACAGACTAGGTTTAGTGATAACAGGGGAATTCAGGCATTTCAGAAGATATCCAAGTGTTAAGATCACAGGGATGGATATTAATCATCTGATGAGGAAAATGAACATCACCTAGATTTTTATCATGTTGCCCTCTATACTATGGTAAGGCCCAAATGCTCCACTTGAGTTGCAGCTGCTTTATTTGGAAAACAAAAAACCAACCAAACAAAGATAAGTTCTTGCCATGTATCCAGTCTAAAAGACGTAGAAAGCTACAGAATGCTTTCACACTCTGAAATAAAAAGAAAACCCCTGGAAAAGAAACCTTGCTTTTCCTAGGTGAGACACAAAGACACACCTCCTCATCCCAAGATACAGCATGTTCTGGGGAACAAAAATAGGCTATATTTGTAATTGCTTGTAAAAAATAAGTTCAGGTGGGTATTTTTTTCCCCTCCTGTCCCCAAAGCCTATGTGCTTCTGCTGCCAGGACTCTAGCTTGTAGATTGGAAAGGTAAAATGCTCTCACCTTAGGCAGGTGCAAAGATTAATAAATTATTCTATAATATTGTGGCAGCTGCAAATTACCTAACCAGTCTAGTGAAGATTAATTTCCTTTGCTCCCACATTGTCAAATGGTGATTTCCTCTTCTTGTAAGAATATTTGGTGCTCTGGTCAAAGTATAAGCAGAGCCACAGTATTTCAGTCTTTTGTGCAACTCAATTTTCTCTCCTGAGAAATGACAGATTCCTGAAGTTTGTGCCAGCTGAGACAAAAAAACAAATCTAATCTAAAATGAAGAGCCAATTTTAATGAGAAAGAATAAGCAAATTAGTCACCACACCTCTGGTTTCCCCATACACTTTGTTCCCTGTGTTGTCCAGCACTGTCCATGCCCACAGCCAGCCTGTGCTGTGAGACACACAGAGTTCCACTGCAGTGAGCCTGACACAGAGCATCCATCAGGAATTAACAAGGGATGAGAAAAGCAACTGGTAACAGTTAAAGCAAGTGTTCACAGGCTGCTTTGAATGGGTTGCTCTGCATTCTTTTGCAATGAACAGGGAAAGCTGTGATTGGCTCCATATGACTGGCAAAGGTGATGATAAGATGACTTATGAGCAACCTGCCACAAAAAGCATTTATCTTGCGATATATGAGGTGTGCACGAGCAAAGATGCTCCTCTAGAGGCACATCACACAGTAGTTAAACACACAATTTAGTGAGGTGATTATAAAATCACCTCAATACTCACGTAAGCAAAGAACTTTTGCAGCCACAAAGCAATCACAAGTATCAGAACTGCGAAGAAAGTAGTAGATTTTACTCAATCCCTGCTTTTAGAAACAAATCTATTAAATAATCTCAGACCTTTAAACCAGCACAACGTGCCAAAATAATGACACAGGTATCATACTCAGAGAAAGTGATAGAACTTTCCAAGTCAAAAGGAACAAACATGTTTGCTTTCTGCTGTGTGACACATTACCACAAAGGTCTCCTCTTGGCTTCTTCTGTTCTTTTCCAATCTATTGTAGTCTGGGTTCTCTCTTACTCATTTCAACTTTGATTGTTTCCTCTTTCAAGTTAAGTTTCCAGATGTTGCTCACCCAATCTTTCCCTGCCACACAGCATCCTTTGCCTGAACTTCTCCACCATTCCCTTCTGTGTTTCTCCCCACTATACAACTCACAATCTAAGTCAAGATTTTGAAACCTGTTGTAAATTACATTAATTGGCAGTTCTTTCCTGCAGCTGTGTGCATTTCTTAAGACCACATACTTACAGGGCTTGGGGGGTGGGGTTTTTTTACCTTCTTTGGACAAATTTTATACTAAACCAAATTGCACCTGGTTCCAACACCATCTGAATAGTCATGCTGGTACCTTTCAGGGGTCCTAGCAGGGACAGGTTTATAATTATTTTGTTCAGTATTCAAATGGGAGAGAGTTGTATCAAAAACTTACGAGGAAAACGGGAATATGCAGAACATGCTTGAACACTTCATGTTATCTTAGGGAGCTCATCAATTTTTTCCTACATGCTAAATGCAAAAATACATTTATGAATAAAGAGCTTTGAAAAACGTGAGTCATGAGGTTGCCTGGTAAAAAAGTGAGGCTGCATGAGCATGGGCAAAGAGTTTTATTAGCCCTGCTAATAAGGAAAGTTTCTATTTTTATTTGGAATCAATTTAACCCACATAGTTTAGAAAATAATTATTTAGAAAATAATTTAGGTTACCTTAAAATTACAGTATTAATTTCCACAGTTCATTTTATAACATGGCTTCATAAATTAAAAACAAAATTCTGAAATTATTCAAATAAAATATGAATAAAACCTACAAGTCAGACCACAGCACTGGTATGCCAAAATAAAACCTTGAATATGTGCAATATCTTTGAGTCCTAAAAAAAAATCATTCAAGAAAAGGTACTATTTCTCTACATATGCACCACAAAATCAGTAAAGAAAAAGTAAAGAAAATGAGAGGAAAACACTTTTGAGTTTAGATATTATTGTGACTTTTCCATTTAAAACTAGGGAAAAAGAAACCCTATCTTTGTTGAAAAATGAAAAAGTGCCGTCCAAATATTTCATTTATAGATATGTCTGAATCAGAAAGCTCAAAACCACTGTGGCAGAGTATCTGTAACCAGTAAGGTTGTCTGTAGAAGAGACATTTACTCTGACCTCCAATACCTCTTCTCCAGTAGAGCTGACCAGTCTAAAATCTCGATTGCAAATCCAAGACACATCTGGAGTCATGCAGGGAAACTAAAATTACCTCCATCAGACATATCTGAGCCCCCAGCAGCAATGTATCCTCCCATATTCAGTGATCAGTAATGCAAATGAAGCTTTGCTCATTCCCAGCCCTGTGTCCCTGTCCCTGCTGCCCTTTCCCTATGCTCTGTAGTACTCTGGCCCTCTCCTATACCCTTTTCTCTCTTTGCTTCATCACTTTCTTTTCACCCAAATAATACCAATGACAGTCGAGCTCGAACAAATGCATTTCCTCCACCCATAGCACTAATGGTCTCCATGCAGTTTCCAGTCTCCCCAAGGACTGGAGGAACCAAGCTATCCCTCAAATCTCCCTCCTTCTGCCAAACAGATTTTAAATTAGTCAGATTTCTTTAAAATTCAATTTAAATTGTGAATAGAGTGAAAAATGTAGTAAGTAATGACTGTCTCCATGCACAGAAAAATAAATTTCAAATGCTTTCTGGCTGAATTTCAATTTCTGTTTGCTTTACTAGACATTGGAGGGTAAAGAGGTTGACAAATAGCTCTCTTTTCCTGTCTAGTAGATGCTACCTACTCCAAATCCTACAGCTCTTTGAGCTGTGAGACTCTATTGGCAACTTTTGAATGGCAGCATACTGACCAATTTACAGATGAATACTAAAACTCATGCAAAATGAAATAAGTTAATCTCATTTGTTTTCATCTGTTTTAACAACAGATTTTGTTCACATTTCCTCCAAGAATATACATTATTAAATTAGGCCCACAAATGCAGTATCAATACAAGTACACATGTCACTGATTTAAATTTTCCTACATACTTTTTCTGTATCTTGCTGCACTGCCAGGTTTTTAATACAGAGTTTCTGAAAACAAGGAGCTTGGACAGGGTTTAAATGGATGAATATTTTGAATGCAGCATCAGACCAGCAGGTCTGGTGATGCTGCGCACAAAAGAATGGTCTTTAAAATTAACCCTGTTACAATTAAATTAACATGTAATAATACAGAAATTACCTGCATTTTTTAGGATTACATACAAAACCCTGTCAAGTCAAACTTATCTGAGGTCTGTCAGTGCCCCAATATGGCTTTACAGTGATTCACCAGCCTGCTGGCCAATCTATAATGAACTAAGAGAGCTTCAGCTGCATTCAGGGCTCAAAACCACTTGGGTTCAATTATCATCCAATCAACTAATAAAAAATATAAATATTTTTATTTTTAAAAACAAACTCGCACTATTGATTGGACTGTGTGGTTTAAATCAGCTATGGAATTTGGACAAACAAATAAGAACCATTTTACATAGCCAGCTGCACATCAAAAGTAATTTTGCAACACAAAAATTTTCTGGCCAGACCTGCCTTTCAGACAGTTATAGATCCCAGTGGAGGCATGGGAAGACCAGAGTTCAAATTCAGTTTACTATGGCAGTTCTCCCAGCTCTGAATCTCAGCCATGTGACTGGCAATGCTTACTGTCACCACAGGGGAGTCTTAAAAGGGAAAAGTGGTAGCTCTGACATTCAAAGAAAAAGCAAATACTACCATACAAAACTCGTGTAAGAGTAGAATGTTTCTCAGTCGAATTTCAAGCTGTTTCTTAGCATTGTGCTGGTATCTCATTATTGCTTGAGAATTACTACAGACATAGAATAAATACTATTAACCTGGAAATGTGCATTTTGTCACCTTATCTGCCTCACTGAGCACACCCTGAATAAAGTAGATACACATGAGGAAAAGGTAAGAGACACAACAACTACATGTACATTAGCAAGCAGTGCTACTGAAGTCACTCCCCTACTGACAGAGCAGTTACTACACTGACAGCCTTGAGAACCTGACATCTCTGTACAAATATGCTTCTTGAGACTTTCTGCTTCAGAATTGCTTTAGTTTGGGGTTGTGGATAGAACACCAGGAGAGTCTGGAGCATTCACTCCTGGAGTACAAGTTTCTCTTGAAAGGAATCCAGTTTTTGTCCTCTGGGACTTCACTGTGATACAAACCAAAAATGCAGCAAGTGGCGACTACTGTGAGGTTTGTTTGAAAAGCACCCATGATCAGTAATAAACATGTACCTGAGGTTTAAAAGTGTTCCAGGGGAAACAAGCCAGTACCTATTAGGATCATCCTCAAGTCACAAATATTTATCATCACAGCAACATCTCCAGGCAATGGATTTAATACTTCTGTGCCTATCTTAATGTCAGTGCAATATTTGGAATGAATATGTGGCATTTAAAATTTTTTAATAAACTGTTCAAGTTCTTCCCAAATCTAACATTGTACTTGTTCTACCAATCACTACCCTTTTGTATTTTTCATATTAATGGTAATTTAGGGAGACTTCTTTCACAGAATCACAGATTAGTTAGGGTTGCAAGAAAGCTCTGGAGATCATCCAGTCCAAACCCCCTGCCAAGGCTGGGGCACCTGGAGCAGGTGACACAGGAACACATCCAGGTGGGTTTGGAATGGCTCGAGACAGAGACTCCACAACCTCCCTGGGAAATTGTTCCACTGCTCTGCCACCCTCAGTGTAAAGAAGTTCTTCCTCAGGTTTAGGTGGAACTTGTGTTTGGTTTGTGGCCATTGCTCCTCGTCCTGTCACTGGGCACCACTGAAAAGTGTCTGGCACCATCCTCTTGCATCTGCCTTTGAGATATTTATGTGCATTGCCGAGATCTCCTTCAGTCTTCTCCAGACAAAGCAGGCCCCGCTCCTGCAGTCTCTCCTCGTAGGAGATGCTCCAGCCCACTCATCATCTCTGTGGCCCTTCCCTGGGCCCTCTCCAGGAGCCCCTTGCCTTGCTTGTGCTGAGGAGCAGACACAGCACTCCAGGTGTGATCTCACTAGGGCCAAGGAGAGGGGCAGGATCACCTCCCCCAGCCTGCTGGCCCTGCTCTTCCTGATGCACCCCAGGATACCATTGTCCCTCCCAGCTGCAAGGACACATGGTCAACTTGTCATCCATCAGGACTCCCAGATCCTTTCCTGCAGAAATGCTCTTCTTTTTTTCTTCTCTTAGCTTCTTTCAGTGAAATATTTATAGTGAATTCACCACTATGAACTTCAACATACAAACTACATATTTATATATCAATACAACTTGAATACTGTTAATCAATCTGGAGTCAAATAAGAAAAGGGAGCCCAGGCACTGTAACTTACCCCCACAAAACATTTCTTATGTCCCTATACACCCAGAGCCAACTGTAACACAGAGGTTGAGAATTTTAAGGGACCAGACACAGACACACACCTCTCCATAAGTGAGAAGTATCACAGATGAGGAATGACAGTAAATCTAAATTCAGGATACTGACATTATTCAAACTGTGCTGGTTGTTTGTGACATCAGCTAATCTGTACTAAATAGAGTACCTAAATCTGGCCAGTGCACAATAATAGCCAAGATGAGTATAATTGCTATTATCATAGAAGCTTGTTGAGAAATCAAAATACAGCATAATCATGCATATGGATAGTGCAGTTTGTGAGGAAAACCTATGCAATTCTGTAGTTGATTTATATTTCAGTATTTGAAGGAGCTAAGTATCCAGCTTTCTATGCCCAAAGCACATCAAATATGAGCAGATTGACAAGAGAGGAGTTGGGGAGCAGTTTTGGGGAACAGTCAGCAGGACTGACCCAGTATTGACACAAAAAAATTCTCTTTAGATGGTTTTACTCATTTGTACAACTGGAAGTAATGACCGCTTCTCAGCTTTTGCATGATTAAGCATTTAATCCAAACCTCTGGCAAGCTAATAAGCATTGCTAATCACAAATTGGAGGAACTGAGGAACAGGCTGACCCTGCAACAAGAAACATCGTATTTTACCTCTTCTGTCACTTCTGAAAATCTGTAAACTCATAAATGCAAAGTCATAAACTATAACAGAAGATTACTGTTAGTGAACAATAAAGATCCTTTCCATCCAACAAAGTATTAAGATTTTGTGCAGGTCTTTTCATTGCCAATTTTATCTGGATACTTTAAAAACAAATGGAAATAATGTCATACAGCTGCCAATTTGTACAGCATACACAGAGATTTGAAAACTTCCCTTCAACTATCTTCAGCTTTGTAATTTTTCAGTAATTCAGCATCATTCTCCACCAACAATACAAATGTCATTGACACATCTCTTTGTAAAATCTGTCTCCAACTCTGTATTATACAGTCAGTGACAGCTATGACAATATGGCTTTGGCATTTAAAAGTGGTTTTGCTATCAAAAGTGCACAGCAGAACAAAATGTTTCAGGAGTATCAGACAATACAGGAATTTGTCATCTTTAGATCATGTGTGACCTCCAGTCAGGCCACCCCCAGCTGGTGTGACAGTGACTCCCATAGAACAGATTGGTGTTTTAACAGTAACTATCAGATAATCAACCATATCAACAGAATTACTGCTATAGTTGCCAGCATCTATGAAAAGGCCAATCAAGAGTTCAAAAACTACATGGGCATTTAAAAACCTACCAGACATTGTATTTTTTTTCAAATTACTTTTATAATTTATTTTAAATCTTCCCTGCTGATGGCACCACAGCTTAAGGATAAGAACATTTAAACTTGTTTCAACAAGCTAACTCCAGGAGGAGAAACAATTCTGTTGAGGTATCAGTGAGCACGGTATTTGGTTAATTATCCTGCCAAAAAGCCAAGTGATTAGCTTAGCTAAGCGCCAAATGTAGGGAACATTGTACAAACACTGCTACGTGTGTTGAGCCTGTGCTGTACAATCACCAGATTACAGGGCTGTCAGTCTGCTACATGCAGGGCTGAACTGGGTTTGTGTGGCAAGGCTTTGGTAGAGGGAGCTGCTGTGGGATGGAGCCAGTGCCAGCCTGGCTTCAGGATGAACCAGCCACTGGCCAAGGCAGCCATGGAGGTAACGCCTCTGGGAGAATGTATTTAAGAAGGGAAAGAGCTACTGCGCAGAGCAAATTGCAGCCAGAGGAAAGAGGAGTGAGAATACATGAGAGGAGCTGCCCTGTAGACACCCAGGCCAGTGAAGAAGGAGGGGCAGGAGGTGTTCCAGGTGCCAGAGCAGAGATTTCCCTGCAGCCCATGGTGCAGCCCAAAGTGAAGCAGCTGCAGCCCATGCAGGAGGACCATGGTGGAGCAGAGATCCACCCACAGCCCGTGGAGAGCCCCACACTGGAGCAGGCGGATGCCTGAAGGAGGATGTGACTCTGTGAAGCCTGCACTGGAGGAGGCTCCTGGCAGGACCTGTGGAGAGAGGAGCCCACACTGGAGCAGGTTTGCTGGCGGGACTTGTGACCTTGGGGACCCACACTGGAGCAGTTCTTGAAGAAGTACAGCTTGTGGGAAGGACTCAAGCTGGATAAGTACATGGAGAACTGTCCCTTGTGGGAGGGACCCACACTGAAGCAGAGGAAGACTATGAGGAGTCCAGCCCTGAACAGGAAGGAGCAGCAGCAACGAGTGATGAAGAGACTGCAATGTCCCTTCCCTGATCCTCTCCACCGCTGGATGGAGAGGAAGTTGGGAATCAGGAATAAAGCTAAGCCCAAGACAGAAGGAAGGTTGGGTTGAAGGTGTTTCTAAGATTTTATCTTACTTATCCTACTCTGATTTGCTTGGCAATAAATTGAATTAATTAACCCAAGCCTTGCCTGTTTTGTCTGTGACTGCAGTGGGTGAGTGATCTCCCCTGATCCTGATCACATCCCACCAACCTTTTGTTATATTTTCTGTCCTCTGTTCTGCTGATGGAGTGGCTTGGGTGGGCATCTGGCATCCAGCCAGGGTCAACCCACCACAAGAGCCTAAATTCATATGCCAAGTGGTGCAAAAGCTGGTCTACACAAGATATGTGCACAGAACAAAATAATGAATTTTGGCAGGACATAACTGCAATTGCTGAGTCAAACCTGTAGTCATACTTTTTAAAACCATTTAGGAAATATATTTCTGATATAGAGTTTATAGTTAAAATCATAATTAAGCTATTGTTCTCCCTGCATTATTGTCACTTATTTTTAAAACAGCTGCAAACTTTCTTTTCAAAGAGAAAAGCGTGGTGCCATTTTTACCCCTCAGACTGGGAAAGTTCTGAAAAATATTACAAACATATCAAAAGGTTTCTTTGCATGTTTTTCATCTAAATGAAATTTTCAACATATAAAAATTGTAAAAGTTAGAAGGCAGTAAGCTCACTTGAAGGCTTCTTCAAGTGCTTCCTAGCTCCAGCTACTTGGGTTCCATGCAGGACAAATTTTTATCTCTGATGAGATTATATTTCAGTGATAAAGCCTGGCAACTGCACTAGAAAAAAGTTATAAAGGTAAGAATATATGTCACAAGACTCTAACCCTCAGAAGGAATGGGACTATTATTCTACCACAAGTAGACAACTACCAATCTGATTGCAAAATAAAGTATTTCTGTTATTTTGAACAAATCAAAAATGGCCCACTATGGAAAATGCAATTGACTGGGTTTTTTAAATTTTCTTGTTATGGTATTTTCTGGAACAACAAAAAAAAAAGTATGCAGAGAAAAAAAAAAATGTTATTCACAAGATATAAAAAGAGTGTATCATTCTCCACATTATTTTAAATTCTCTTTTTAGTGGTCAAAAAGAAAAATAGCTTACATAGGGTGTAGTTAATATTCTTTTAGATTAGGAAAGTCCTGCCTTGGAATCAGGTCTTCCAAGTTCAGTGGCAACAGTCAAACTAAGCCTCCATGGAAGCAAAAGGGCTCACCAAGTTATTCATAAAGGCGGGAAAGACAAACTTGTTAAAGGTTAACAAAGTTATAAGGAGGAGAACATATTCTGATTCATTCCCCGGGCTGCACCATGGCCAAAGGCACTGCTGTCCTCATGGGGAGAGTCAAAAGACACCAGGCTTATAAAAGCCCAGAGGGCTAAAAGTGGATAACAACCAAAAGTGATGGCTTGAAGCCATCAGTACATTTCCTTCATTTGCAAAAAGAACTTCAATATGTGCTTGAAATGCTTTGTTTTAATTTGTTAGCTGTTCTGCAAAGATCTCTTGATAATACAGAATTTTTCCACAATAAATGTTGGCCAGAACAAGTTTACTCTAGAGTTTTACTCTATCATTGAGCATTTACAAAATAAAATAAATTTAAATAAGTCAGGTTGGCCAAATGCAAACCACAAATCAAAAAAACCACCAAGTAGGACCATCCTCCCTGCCAAAGCTTAATGTGACCTAATGGGAGAGCTGTAAGAGGTTAGAGTTGGTTTTTTATGTAGCTTCATGTAATATTTGGCAAACCAAACGGGCTGGGTCAGGACTCCTGATCCTTAAGCAAACATTTGATGTAATTTTTTTTCACTTTTTCACTATAATAATACTCTGCATTCTGCCCTCCTATGACCTCAGCCCCTTTTCCCCAGGGTGGGTCGGATTTAGAACCTCCTTCTTCACTTACGAGTGCCATTTGAATCAGCCCCTTCCAGATGTGTTTCACCTCCACCCACAACAGGCCCTGCAGGTCCAGCAAAGTGCAGAGAGGGAAAGGAGCACGGGGAGAAGGAACTGTGCCCTGGCAGCACATCAGTTGGCTCCCAGCTTCTGCCTGAGTTTATTATTCATAGCACTGGTGGGAGGGCAGGGGGCAGGGTGACTCACACAACATCTTGTCTAAATTGAAAACCAATACCAACCCACACCCCTGCAGCTGAGCTGTGGTGGGTCACCGTGGTCAGCTCTGCTTCCAGGAGGTGTCTGGGCCCCAGGGATTTGCTGCTCCAGGCTGAGCAGGTCACTCAGTGTCACTGAAATGGGAGAGAACAGCAAGTTTCTCTTTCCCTCCAACCCCTTCAGAGAAGTGACGTCCACTGTGTTCTCTCTGAGAGAAGTTACTTAATGCTTGTGACAAAAGTCAGAGTCAGTGTAAAGTTACTCGAAATATTTTATAATTTGCATGAAATATATAGAGGACAGTATAAAGCCCCACCCCAGCACTCCAACTTAGTGCTACCCTAAAAATACATAAAATTAAATAACCATCTTAACCAGAGTCCATCCAAGTAGAAAAAGGAATGTTATTTTGCCTGAACTCCACAATATTTCAAATACAAGTGGACAAGAAAATTATGGACCTAACTAGAGACTCAAAGAGTAATGTAGTATGGCAGAAGTAAAGAGGTATTTTCTTTCGGGTACCGCTGTCGAGAAAACAATAGTTTAGCTGCATTGGATTCAATAGCAAAGTAAGAGTCAACATGTGTTCCAATAATATTTTCAACTAAAAATTCCAGTGTTTCTGCCACCATCAGAGACCTGAACTACCTCAGGGTATGTGTGCATCTTCAACAGTGATGATATGACTTTTCTCACTTGCACAGCTGTCCAGGCTTTTACTGTTTAACAGTTCTCTATAATCTCACCTTCTCCTTGCCCTCTTGTGCTATTTTTGACGACCAAACCAAACCTAATCTGTTGTCAACACACCCTGCCCCGAAGAGGATAAGGGCAAAGTAAAACACTACAAAACCCCAGCACCTGGAACAGGTGCTCCCAATGAACAGGGAGCCGGGATGGGGATCCATCAGCGCTAGCCCGGGGCTGCCAGGGAACCTGCTCAGCTGAGGAGTGATAGGAAGCTCCTGGGATGCTCAAGGTTGTTTCAGCCACCTGGAGCGAAGCAAAGGCAGGGAGGGCAATGGGGAATGTCCTGCCTCTATGCTGCAACTTCTACCTCCCAAGAGCTCCTTCCTGCCTGGGATCCAACAGGGAGGAGATGCCCCACGTTTCCTGCTCAAGAGTGCCACAGTGGCCCCAAGCGGTAAATAAGGAAAACTTCAAGCAGAAACCTTCAACTCTTCCTGCGGCCAAGCCAAATCCAAAATTGAAGGAATGTGTGACAAAGCTGCCAAAAGTGTGACACTTGGCAGCTCTCCCAGCTGCCTTCTACTACTTCCCTTCTAGCCCCCAAAGTATCTGTGATGTGAGTAAGGGGCACTCTTAAGTAGCTGTTGGCCCTTTCCCACTGCAACTGCTTGGAAGGACTCTTGGCTTCTTCAGGCGTCACTGGGTTAAGGTGGAGAATGTGGCTCCTGGGCCCTCTGCCCATTCCTATTCAGAGGGTGGAAAGCAGCACAGGAGATGGCTGGCTCCTCCTGAATTGAGGAAAGCTTCTAGCAAAATTAGGCTCCTTTCTTCGCAAAGCTACACAGAAGAAAATAAAGCAACAGCCAAAAATCTCTGCCCTCACTTTCTCTGAACCCCGATGTCAATTGGAGTTAACTCCCACTGAACTATACTTCAGCTAAGGACAGGAATATCTCATTCTGTCCACATCTGTTCCACAAACCATTGTCCCCCCAGAGGTACATGCTGTGCCTTCACAATCTTTTTTCAGTACCTTCAATCCTGACACCTTGACAGTGAGAAATGTTGGCTTTAGCTCTTTTCCTTGTAGGTAGGACACTTGCACTTCAATGAAGTCACAAAAGCCATAAGTATAGAAAAATCCCTCCCACCTCTTCCTTGCTTATAAACTCTTTTCATCTGGCTAAAATTAAATTGAAATCATTTCTTCACAGTTTATATTGATATTTGTAATATTTCATCTCCAGAGGGGGTAAAACCCCATCAAATTATCAAAGTGTTCCACATTAGGTTATACTCTCCATTGGACTGAATGTCTCACTGACTCCTATCCATCTAAGGATAATTGTGTTTCACAATTGGGTTCACAATAAAAAGTACAATTATGTGTCGATATTTACCACAAAAGTTGAGCTTTGTACAAATATGTAGGTATTCAACCAACACTGCTAGCTACAAACCAAGGAAAAAGGACTATTTGCACATGCAAGAAACAACTCACAGAGGAACAGAATAAAAATGGAACTATATTATACCTAAGTTATCACAAGGGTAATTTAATTATTCAAATTATAATTTCGGTTGGCACAGATATATACAACAAAATATTTATGAAATGTTTGAAATGCGTGAGCAATGCTTTCACATCTTACTGATAACTTAGAGGGCACAGGCATGCAATTAATTATGCAATTATCCAGAGGAAAAAGCAGCACTGCATTGTTTCAAGTGAACTCTTGCAGTTCTTTGGAACATTCCATCCTGCTACCCATCTGACATTACTGAGTCGAATTTGAGATATCTCAAATTCACAAAGCAGACACCATAGCTGGCTACTTTGTCATTTTTTTACAGCCCAGAAGATACAGCCTGATGCAGAGATTTAGGTTCTTATCCCTCCTGAGTCACTGGCTAATTGTATGACATCAGCAAAGTCTATTAACTCCTGTAGTAGTCCCTGCTGGTAAAAAACCACCTTTTGTGACCTCTGGATGTAATGTAAGATATTGCCATTGCTGAGGTGACCTGAGGAATTTGCAAATAAGTTCTAAAATTGACAAAGCTATGTTAGGAAGACAACTTTGATATTTCCAAACTATAGACAGATATTTGTATAGAAGATATAGATGGGACACACTGAGGCCCAAATCCCTTCTCTGAGTATCCCATCATTACAAAGACCCCTCAGGAAGTTGTAGGCCAAAGTAAGACTATTTGATTTACATGACCAATGTCTTTGACAATTGGACATTCCAAATTTAAATGTGTTTCAATATGGAAGGTTTACTTGCATCTTGTCAGTTGTCAGTTGTCTTAATACACATTGTCTTAACGGGGAACCACAAAGAATTTAGTTTAGCACAGAAGACAGTAATTTCTGCTGGAAAGTCCATTGAAAAATAACTATGAAAAAACACACATCTTTCCTTTCCTAGAATTTTGGGCTTCCATTTGGGCCTGAATGCCAGAAACCAAATGTTTCTTTTTCTACCTGTCATCCCTCAAGAAGCAACCACACAAAAAATTGTACAGAATTTTTATTTTCCTCAAATTTCTGTAAATGCAGCCACTATCCATCTTCCTAAATTGAGAGACTTCACACAAAAGCAAAGACTGCTCTTTTTCTAAGATCCTATTTCCATGTTTCTCTCCCTCTCAGCAACACAAGTTCCTTAGGAGCATAACTCCACTCAACCTCTATTTGCTCATCTGCTTCTGCATCTCAGGAGCCATTTCCTTCTGAGAGGAATTTCAAAATGGAAAATTTATTTTCTCTGTCAAGATCTGACCACTGAGCCCTCCATACAGTGTTCAGAGCCTGGCAGGAAGTTGCCAGAGATGAACTGGAAATTGGAAATTGGAAAGAGGGAATAATTTTCCTTATGCATGTATGTCTTCCCTTCCCTTTGAGTTATTTAGCTTAAAATTGCCATCTGTTTACACAGTAAGATTATTTTTAAATGTAGTGTTGAGGTTTTTTTCTTTTACAAATTTTATTTCCTCCATTTTAAAAAGAATTAGAATTTTTTTTAAGGAATGGGCTACTTGAGCACTGCCTTAATGTAAAGGGAAGACTTCACTGGCCTCTACTGAGGTCTCTCACGAGTTAGTGTTTTTCAGTGGCCCCCAGTATGAACTTTATTGTGTGGGTGAAAAGTAGCATATCAGCACACAGCAGAGATGCTGCCCAAGAATTCAGTTTGTTTTAGAGCCCTGGAAAACACCACACTGATTTTCAAAAAGTTGCTACTTTCACTACAAATCAAGGAGGCACGATAACCCCACAAGAGGATGGAAGCACTGGTCATCATTTCACAGCCTGCTGTTGTATGAGGAAGATAGAGACAGAGAACAGTAATTTTTTACAAGTGTACAGAACGTTCAAATCTGCTTAAACACAGGGATTTTGTGGAATAGGATTAGTGAACGAAACCTGCTGTTCTACACATCCCAAACAAAAGTAGTTCAGCGACACAGTGGTACCACAATTGCATCAGGGGGCCTGTCAGAAAATTATTGAATAGCTGAGGCATTAGGTATTTTAAAATTTATTATATTTTGTGACCAAACTGGCAACTGCAGAGGGGTTGGGACTACATTACACTGCAATAAAAACCTCATAAAACATTTAAACAAACTCACACATCTGCAGAGAGATGGGAGGTATTATGTAATGCAAGTCATTGCTAAAGTCACCTCTCACCCTATGAGCTGCTGCAGGAGCAATGTTCAGTATAAAGTACCTCTGTGGTTTCTCACTCTGTCTCACTCACTCCAGCTCCCAAAACACACTCAAACACTCTCCTGCATGTTATTTACAAAAAGGGCACCCTGGGTTTGAGTGTGGTTTGGTGCTTTTTTCAAAAATATTAAACGCTTAAAAAAAAAAAAAGCTGAAAATAAAAACTGAAAAAAAAATGGAATTATTTTAGTTTCAAACAAACAAGTGTAGAGGCAAAAGAGATCCAAATCTCATTTCGTCTTAATCCCCATACTAAGGAGGTCTTGGATGCAGGTCTTTCCTTTAACTCATATCTAACAACCTCCAGAGGATTTCACTGGATTTAATAAAGAATATTCCGTGGACAAATTCTTGACCTACATCCTAGGCTGGCATTCCTATTGTGTTTGTTCTTAGAAAATTTAACAAGAGCTCTACAGCATTCCTTTTGCAGATTGCCAGAGAGCTTATGTCTCAATTATATGCAAATGCAGATGATAATGTGTGAGGTAGGATCCACAATTTCACTCAGGGGACTACCTCAAAACCAGTCCAACAATCAACAGTACTCTGTCCAAACCACAAAAGACAATGAGAGATGAGTGCTTGGAATGTTTTAAAAGATTATGGCCGCCAAGTTGTTTGAAGGCAGTCAGGAATGTATACTGAGTTCTCATTAGAGTTCCTCCCTGGCTGCTCTCTTCCCTGCAACATATTCAGATCAGCTCCCAGAAGACCCTTGATGAAATATTAAGTTACTGAGCTGGAAAAAACAAATATCTTCAAAGTTTCATTTCTTTCATTCTTGATTTTGTACTGACCTACTCTGAGACATGACACAACATGGGATAAGAACACTCTGCAATGCAAAACAGCATAACCACCACCTTTCCTACTATTGAAAATAGCATTATTTTTGCCAGCTGGAAGCCGAGCAGAAGCTTTGTAAAATGCTGAAATCCTTTGTAGCCTGGTGGTTTATGTGAATAGATATTATCTTAGAATACTGAAAACTTCCATTCACTTTGTTGTTAACTCATTTCTTTTCAGCTTTTATTTCCTAACTTAAAAATCACATTTTCACGTATAAAGGTGCAGACCAACAGCATCTATAACCCAAACAGCTAGCAGTAAAACCACGCTAAGTAGCATTATTTTGCTTCATCTTCTGGTAGCAGCATGTCATTCGTAAGAATATTCCAGCACAGGATAAAGAGAAAGGGATGGATGAGTGGAAAAAAATTCTACCCATAATGATGATTTCTAGGCTGCTAAGTTGTTCCCACAGAATAACTGAAACACAACAATCTCTTCCCAGTTTTAAAAACATTTTTCAGAGCTATTGTGAGATAGAATGTATTTTTTAAAAAGCTGCTGAGGTAATCTAAACTCTAAATAACTTATATCCTGTATCTCTCCTATATATTAATTGAATAATATATTAAAGGGTAAATTTACACAGAGTCTCTTGTTTACCAACCTACCATAAAATCATGTTGTGATCATGGATTGGAGAAGTTTTGAACTTTTTAATATTTTGGAAGAGACCTTGAAAAGAGTTCTAGCTTTATCAGTTTATCTAATGAAACCAGCTTAGCTCTCCTATGAGCCTCTTCCTCTTAAATCCAATATAGTGCAATCCCATACAGTGCAATGGAAAGCTGTTCACTGAAGCACAGAATCCACCTGGCTTTGGGAAGAGCAATCCATAGGGGATATTAGGGATATAATGTCTCCACGACACCAGGGAGTGGTGGGTGCAACAGTGTTTAAGTGGGAGAGGCGTTCACCAAATCTACTTTTGGACTTCTGACTGAAGACTTTTCAATGTCTGTGATTGGTAGAGCTCAAATTCTCCTCCAGTGGTTTTGAAAGATCAACATGCACTTCAAAATTACAGTGTAAGACCTCATAAAATAAGCTCCTGGTCTTACAGTTTTGGGAGCTAGCCTAGCTGGACTCTGTAGGGAATGTGTTATCTCTGCTTAATCCTTTAGGCAGATCACTGCCAGCATGGTTTCCACAAGAATTTAAAATAGTTCAGGACTAGTCATAGTTTATAAGGGCATTCAAGGAACCACTGTGCTGATCTGGGAGTACAAAAGCTCAGCTATCTTTCTGTTGCTATCTTTCCTAACCATCTCTTGGTATGGCTGCTAAGAGAGTACTTTGTGTCAGTATTTTATGACTATCCCTCAGCAGTCCTGCAGTTCCAAATTAGGCTTCTGTCCAAAAGAAAGGCTATCTGTACAAAACAAAAGCTTTAAGTTACCTTTGCTGACATGAAAAGATCTGGAATGCCAGTGACGAATTAGATGCATAGGGTCCGTGTAATTTTTTGTGCTGAAAAGTTTAAATACCTATATAGATGCACATTCTCTAGCTCAGTACCTGAAAGTACTCATGATGAATGTTTATGGGGTAAGAAAAATAAGAAACAGGCAAGCATAACTGATGATACTTCCTGGACACATTGTCCCACATGTGTGACTTAAGATTGTTTGTGGGCTATTCATGTTATACTTCATCCTCTGAATTCAGCAGAGATAATGAATTTATGATGGTTCCAAAAAGGAAGGATATTCAAATTAAATAAAGTTTTTTAAAAACAGAAGTGTAGTTCCAAACTTTCAACCCACAACAACTTAATTTAGAACCTGCTGTCAGCTGAAAAGTGTGTTAGCTTCAGTGTGAGACAGACCAGGCTCTAAAGGTTTTGGTAGCTGATGCACAACACAATTATTACAGTTTAATTAATTCTACAGTAGTGTATGTTCAAGCTTTCTCAAAGAGTTGTAACATTCCTAACAGGCAACAATCATGGTGTGTTTCTTAGCAAAGAATAAACTCATATTTCATTAAAATTAATTGCTCATTGACTTCCACTTTCTGTTGGAAAGGCGACCTTTCTAAACTTTCAGTGCAAGCTCAGTAAGTTCTTCATATCCCAAGTAAGTAAAATGCCATCTTTACTAAAGTTCCTCTGATGGAACTGTTTCTTTATTTTTCTGATGTAGAAACAAACTCTAACTTAACATTCTCCCAAGAAAGCAAAAGTACAAGTCATTTGATATTTGAGTACATTCTAAAATATGATTAACAAATATTTATCAATAAAAATTTTGTTGGTTTTTCTAGGACAGAATATCAAGGAGTTGCATCTTAGAGCAATGCACAATCCAAAGTTTCACAGTAGCACAGTATTGAAAAATGTATAAATAGCATTTATTAACCATGAAACATTGGTGGAGCTGCCAGAATGAAAAAAAAAACCCAACCCTGAGAAGTAAAGTGACATCACTGATAAAAACAAATACATAGATATTCAAGGAAAATGCACTTTTATCTAAGAAGCTTAATCTCCATTAAATGAGTGATTTTGCACCTTATTAAGACTGCAGAACTCCTAAATACAGGCCACAGACTAGTTGTAGATTTCTTTCAAACTAAAAACGGAAGCTACATATAGAAAATTGGTCGGCCATGGTTTTTATTGTGAACTCATGAACAGAGGGAATCCAAGCACAAATAACAGTCTCTTACTGCTAAAGCAAATACCATTTACAAGACTGTGTTTTACTAAGTGCAGAAATCACACAATGTAGTTTAAAGGCTATTTTACAGTATTCTTGGAGGAAATAAATCACTGTTCTCCGTAACCAGTCTTATTCCACTGATGTGCAATAAGCAGCACAACAATGCAAGACTGCTGTACCTGATGTCCTTGGCTGCTGCAAATTATAGTAATTCTGGGTCAGTCAATGAAGCCTCTTCAATTGATATAATAGTGTAAATCTAGTATCAACTATGAGAAGTTCAGTCTAGCTTAATATCCCTTCGACTATGTATAACTAAATTAATTAATATAAAATTAATATACTTCTACAGGCATATATAAAGGAAGTGAGGACTGGAATTGATGACTTAAAAAGTGTCTTCAATCCTGTATCTCTATCATTACCCCTCAAAAAAAAAGTTTCCATGACTGTGATTGTCAAATGAAATGTAATAATTTTGGTTTGTTTGTGAATCAGCAGTATTGATGAAAAATAGCAATAAATTTAATTATGAATTCTAATTTTTGGTCTGTCTGATTGTTTGAGAACCAGATAACTGGAAGGATGTTACAAAAATATTTTTGAAATTATATGGAGACTGATACTCCTCCACAGAGTATAGAAGGAAACTGAGTATCCCACAGAATAATATACTAGTCTATTAAATTTTACAGCTTGAAAAAACGCTTTAAAATATTAGATATTTCTATTAAAGTTTGTTGAATTTTTTTTAAAATCTCTTTCTTCCTTCGTTTTCCGTACAGTAGCAACATTAGTAATTCTAGACTTAATGACAGTATGTCAGAGGACATGCCCTCTTGGGAGAAAATGAGTTCTGGAGGCATCACCAGCTAAGTCTTACACTTTCAGCAATTGCTCATTAGTCCAGTTAATCCAGATCCTGAATTCTGGCCTGCCAGAGAACAGCACATCACACAGTTGAGGGGGAGACAAAAATTCCTTTTTAAATACAAAATATTCTGTGTCACCCCACGTCCCAGCAGTAACTGGAGCTGTTTCAGCAGCTGGTGGCTGCTGTGCCCGTGTGCCCACACCATCTCAGTTTTCACAAATCTTACTGGAATTCGAGCAGAGGTGAGGCAGGGGCCACTCTGGTACACACACAGGAGGAACTAACTTCTATCTGGCTTTTATGCCTGCATAAATATGCCACAGTAGTGCCTGGCAGCTTATCAGCAGGCCCAGTGCCTGCTGAGTGTGTAGGGAAAGTAACACCTGGAAATTCTCCAGCTATTCATAATATTACTCCTCCATCAGAGGAGGCCTGACTAAAGATTTGGAACAATTGTCTCGAAAGTGGACGTGAGAGAAGTCTACAACCAGAGAAGCTGATCCAAGTCACAATTATGCTTCACACTTCATTGATATTAGATACACCCGTAAATGAAGAAAATGTAAGTCCACGTTCTGAATTCTTTCCTGTCAATTAGACTAAGTAGTATAGACACAACAACTTCTAAGTAGTATAGACACAACCAAATTCTGTGTGAGTGAGTGATGTGGCTAAATCCCCACTGACTCCAGCCTTACAACCTCAGTCAGCCTGGTCTCCTGCAGCAAGAAAGTGGGATTTTTTAATTATTGAGAAACTTGTTTTATTTGTACATAGAAGATAAAGGACAGATGATAAGTTGGTAAGTACAGGCTTATTTAGCCCATTTGGTCCAAGAAAAACCCATCTGCACAAAAACCTCTTCTAGCAAGGGACTTAAAAACTCTTAGTTGGGGATTACATGGCTAACTGTATTCCCATTGCCCTTTAGAAGCATGAGAAATCCAGGAAAAGAGGGTGGAGTAAGCTGAAAAGAAGCTAGTTACTCAAGAACAGTTTATGCCAATTCAAAAGAAAAATTAGAGTTCTTTCCAAAAACAGGGAGTTTAAGTGAAAGTCACAATCTGTGTTTAGACCATTTGTGTGGGATTTCATGTTGAGGAATGTATTTGTTTACTTTTCAGGAGAAGCAGCCATACTTACCGTAATTCCAGAAATATATGAACTCTATTTAAACACATTTCAGTAGCACAGAGCAGGAATTACCACTCCACAGCAAAATTTTGTACAGAGCCACATTACAATGGGGCTTTCCTTCTTCCCTTTGAGCATTCCTTCCTCCTACAAGTAGGGCTGTGGGGACCATCCCCAAGATCCATCCTTGAGAAGGGTTTTCTGTGCTTAGGCTTCTGCTCATTTATAGATAACATCTCACTTGTCACTTTAGTAACATCAGGGCTCTAAATGATGAAAAGGTCCAAAAATTCAAATTTGTTCTCCCTTTCCCAGAGCTTGCAAGACAACATCATTGAGCCTGAGCCTCAATAAACATAAAGGTGTTGTCACAGAGAATCAGAGCTATATCACAGAAGGCATTCCCTCAAACAGCTCCCAAAGGTTTGTTGTTTTGCCAGCCAGTGGAAACCACAGTTCCAGGCTGGCTATCTCAGTTCCCTTGGCAGTGTCTGGTGAGAGACTTCAGGAAAGAGTCCTCAAAGGGAATGAGCTGAGCCTGGAGCCGTGTAAGACTCGCCTACAGCAAATGCCTTGGAGATGGATTTGCTTTACTCCTGAAACTAGAATATGTTAACGCAACACAGACAGAATTCCAGCCAGTAAACCTACACCAGCAGTGTGTGTGCTGTGGCTTCCAGCAGGGATACATCAGGGCTGGGGTGCAGACACAGCCAGCCCAGAGTCCGAGATGGTGCTGCAGATGTGCTCCTAAACACCTCCCTCCAGACTATGGAGGAAAGTGGAATTCCCTCTCCCTCACCCATGTGTAGGTCAAGAGCTCATCAACCTTTCTGATCCAGTGATTTCAACCCACATCTATTGGGTCAGAAAGGATGCAAGAACAAGGAAAGTAAAGGGAGGAAAACAGTTTGTTGATTTTTCATGTTTAGCTGACTTCAAGGAAATGTTCATCACGCCAGCAGAGGGAAGAGAACACAATTTTTCTTAATTCCTAGAGACGTGCCCAAACAACCAGACTAGAGTATTTTCCTCTGCTCGTTCATAAACACACACCAGTGACTCATAACTGCTAATTAAAATCAGATGTGGGTGATTCCATAGATAGCCAGAGGAAATGAACCAGCGAAAATACAGGTCCTATGGTTTTCTGGCATAGTCAGATAACAGAGTGGGCATTCGGAGATTTAAAAATTGTATTAAGAAACAAAGGATGGCTCATTTAAGCCTTTAAAAATTGACTTCGTGACCTAGGCCAGAGCTCACATAGATACAGGAATACATTAAATTCCTGGGGCTTCTCAGGCCTCAGAAGAGCCCAGGGAAAGGTTTTCAGGTACAGGTATCTCTCGGAATTTTTCACAGCTAAACTCCATTCCAAAAAATGGAGAAATTTATCCCTGTTGTTACATCTACTTTATACAACATTTCTGCCAAGTTCTAAATTATCACAGGAGAAGAGAAAGCTTTAACTAAGGGCCATCAAAAGGGCCATCAAAAAACTAGCAAAACAGAGCATTTTTCTGGTGTTGTTAGGTTCACTTCCCACGCACGCATAAAAAAGAATCTCTGATCAACTGAACAAAATCAATGTGACATTAATAGAAACTCAGCTTTTTCCTGTCTTCTGGAGGTAAAAGAGCACTGTCCCCTCTCTTCAAGACAAACTGTCATAAACTAGATTCACAAGAGCCTGGCCTTCAGAGTATCTTACATTAAATATGTCAACACTGCTTTTATCACTAATTCTATTTTTGTATTGCAGAAATTTTATTTTTCTCTTGGATCCTTCTTTCCCATAAATAACTTTAAGTCATATATAGATTCACATGTGCTGTGCATATCCAACTAACAGAACAATGGATGACTCACTTCTTTTCTGTCATTAGATTGAAAGAGATTCTGCATTTTATGTCAGGAGAGGAGCTGATTTGGTGCAATTTGTCAGAACCAAATCATCTTACTTGGAGTTTGCCATCATATTCCCTGCCTCACCTTGTATAAGGATCTGGGAGATAGCAGGTATAAGAGAAGGCATAGTTTGCTAGCTTTCTGCCACACAGGGAATATTCTTCCCTGTGAAAACCCCTACCCCTAAGTGTTCTTGGTGCTGAAAGCCTCCTCAGCAGGATGGAAAATACAGTCTTAGGTTTTGGTACAGATTTGTTTCTTCAAGTTTTGACTGTACATCAGTTTTGATTGTCCATTAATGTCAAAACTAAGCACCTGTAATGTTCTGCATGTTTTATACTCTCTGAACATTTTGACTTCAGAAAATCTGACACCATTTTATGACATGTAACAGTTATTTCCAGAGCAATAAAAAGAATTTTCTACTCAATAGCCACCTCTGACGCATGGAATAAGCCTTGAGCAAAATGAGGTCTCTGATATGTCCATACAATATATTAAGTAGAGATTAATGAGCTTGACCTTAGTCTTCAAGTTAAATAATTGATGTACTTGCAACAGTCCTTCAAGACAGCTCTGGCAAATAATGTGTGTATTATTTAATGTTAATTTTAGTTGCACTACTGACTTCTAGGAGATTGATTCTGCTAAACATGTATGAGTAACAAAAAATGCAACCTGTCATTATTTAGATTAGTGTACCAAGACTAAGCCGTTTTAAGCATAAGCTGAAGCATTCATTATCACAATGCTTTCTGCATGGTTCTGCAAAGTTCTTTGGAAGAATTAGACACAAAATAATCACACAAATCCTGAAGTTGTAATTTGTGATTAGAAGCAAAGTGCTACAAAAACAGGAGTGTGTTTGACATTACCTCCCTAAAATAAGAGGAAATGGCAAGTGTGTGGCAAGGGAGGATTAAAAACTAAAAGTCTGCTGAGTTTCTTTACCAGTCACAAAGGTATTTCAATAACTATTTCAACTTTCTATTATTTTATATTACATTATAAATAACCTCAAAAAACACTGTGTTTGGAGGTTTAATGAATAAACCACTGTAGAAAGTGCTGTTCCTCATCAAACATAATTTTCACTGCACACATCTCTTCTAACTTCCTATTTATCAGCCAGCATATCCCCTTACTATTATTCACACAGACTTTTTTGAGAATGATAGAGCACAATGGTATCATGCTGCCTCATCCACTCATAGAGTTAACAAAAATGTTAATGTTGTAGCAGTTTTTAAAAGAGCAAGTTTTGGTGCTAACCTTTAGAGTGGAAGTGTCCTCAAGCACGCTGTCATTGACAAAATCCCCAATTTTGAAAGTTATTTTTTTCTCATTAGCAAAGTATAGCCTAACAGTGCCTTTACTGTAGTCTTGCATGAAAATAATAATTTTTCTGTACTTTTCCTATGACAAATTTATTTTTCCTATATGCTTTTACTGGCTGGCGCAGTTGGCATGGCTTGACTGACAATGAGCCAGAAAGATGTTGAGTGTAGGGAAAACTCACAGCTCTCTCAGCTGCTGGCACAGGGGAGGGGAAGAGCACAGCAGAAGTGATGCATTCAAGCACAGCCCTGTGAGTTAGCATTCCCTGCCTGCCAGCTTGGGATCACTGCTGCCAGTGCATGCAAATGCAGATTATTCAAACCCCTGTAAACTAAGAGAAGGTGTTGGAAACTAACTGCACAGAAAAACATAGCAAAATGTTGTAAATATTCATCAATTGTATAAGCGAGTGAGTGTTATTATTTGAGCCCAGGATTTTAAGAGCTGATGTCAATTTGCAAATTAAAATGCACTATCATGCTTAAAACAAAACCTGCTAAGGATGTTTACAGCACTTGTAATGTTTTATTGTGTTTTGTTACCAGAACAGAATTATAGCCCTATTAGGACACCAATCTGATGTATTCTTATCATTTATGAGAACACCACTGGATCACAACACTGTAGTTGAGTCCTGGGGAGAACATCTTAATAATTCTATGTGGTGATAGAGTATATCAGGTGATACAGTGCAAAAGGAAATAGCAAAGTTGGTGGTACTGAATAATAAATTTGTATGACAACAACTCATCTTAAATCTCCCAGAGTCCCAGGTCACTGCTAGCTGGGCATTAGTGATTTGAAGGTATCACTACCTACCACTGGAGTTTTAAGATGACATTCAAAGAATTTTTGTGAATTTTCATCTGAACATATGAAGAGGAAACACCAAAATATCTCTCTGGTAAACAGGTTCTTCTGATTTTTAAACAAATCCTAGTTATGCACGTGCCTTCAGAAAAAGTAAATTAGAAAAAGTAAATTAGAAAAAGTTAAGGAAGTGAAAACACATATTAAAGAATTATTAGACTGTTTTGCAAAAAAAAGAACAGAGGAAAAACCCTTTGTCAGATGAGACAAAAATAGTTCTGAATCCATGAAATTGAATAAGAATGAACACGTGGTTCTTCTGATCCAAGAAAGCCCAGAAGACCCAAAAATTACATGGGACAACATTATAGGTGATACCACAAACATACAAGCACGATGAGCTAATTATCCAGTCCAACAAATGCCCATAAATTCTTTTTCTTCTTACTTCAGTAAGCCATGAAATCCAGAAGAAAAACAAAAGCATACTCTAATGAGAAGCAGATACCAATTCAAAAATAACTTATCTCAATAAATGCTAAAGTAGACATGGATAGAAGAACACATACATTAAGAGCTAAATCACTTTCTTTTTGGAATCTGTGATGACAGAAACCAAGATGAATATGACACTATTTGACTGGCCTAGGTTTAGTTATAAGCAGTGTTGGCCAAAAAGTGCATTTAATAGAAATATCTAAGATCCAGTGCTGCATGTGTTTAAAAAGAAATGGCAGGGAAGAACAGAAGAGATCTTCTGCAAGCACAATCAAGTAGATACCAGAGCTAGAAGTGGAAAAGCTTTAGAAACTACGTTACTTGTGATACTTTTGAGAAGCGGGAAATGACAAGTTCTGTGGCAAGGAGTTTATTTTAATGGAACAGCAGTAAAAGGAATGACACAGTGGAAGCATTTTGTGTGGTCCTGTTCATATTTTCACTGGATGGACAGAGTGCTGATTCCACCATAAGCTTTTATTAAGAGCCAAATCCGACAAGATGTGATTTTAAGCTAAAATATATACATATATAAATTGTTTATTATTTAAATTTCAAAACAAGCATAGCATTCAGACTAAGAATTAAGCTCTTGCCAATTTTATAGAACATAACACTACGAAGGTTATGTATCAGTCTAAATATTTTCTCAGTGTACTGTGATGAGAAAACAGTTAGGGTCTTTAGCCTCCTCCTTTCTTAAACATACTCCTTCTCAAAATTTTGCTTTTTGGTGTTACTGAAATGCAATATTTAATTATCAAATCACAATGTTTCTACTCTCATTTGGCTTCACATTCTACACAAGTTTTGCCAACAGCAAAATTCTGAAGAACTTAATCACTGAAAAATGTACAAGTGGCAGCAACAAATAAATCCATAAGATCCATTTAGTTCAACAACTTGTCCCTGACAGGAGCTCAGGAAAGTATCCATTGGGTTCTTTGATATTTTCAAGCACTTTCTAGTGCTTTGGAGGGTGCTCTGAACAGCAGAGAAAAATCTTCACCTTTGAACCTAACACACACACATTCCTTTTCCCACATTTGTTGTCCCCTGTAGTCACTTTGTTTCTCCAAATTCTTGTTTCCCTTATCCTTTTCCAAGCAAAAGTTGTTTGGTCTTTTTAGGGCTTGACACCATCCTGCTCCTAGAACAGCACTGGTATAGACCAACGCCAGCAAGCAATTCCCAAGGGAACAGTGTAAGAGGACAAGCATGGTGATTTCACACAGTACTCCAGAAATATCCAACAATTTACGGCCTTTCTTTTGGATTTCATATTCTTCAAATGATTTTTCTTCCAGGAATTTGTTCACTCCTGTCTAGAAACTATGCAGAAGCTTAAAATGTCTCCAACCTGCTTCAGCCAGGTTTAAGCTACACAGCTTAAATACAGTAATATTTAAGAACAATATACTTTTATTTATTTTGAAATACAGTAATATTTAAGAACAATATACTTTTATTTATTTTGACCTTCTGCTGACATAACCTGATATTCTCTCATTTTTTGTACTGATAAGACATAGGGAGAGGGAATAAAATCAATCCCTACTCACTCCACAGCATTCATGATTTTAATCAGTTCATTTGACAGTGCTCACTTTTTAGCAGGCTGCTTTTGAACAGGTGTGTAAAACAAGGAATTACATTCAGAGAAGGGATTTGTCTTGAGGTAGCACTCCTTTCTAATCCAATTCACCCACCCCAATGGTAGTAGAAGCTACCATGACTTAGGTGGGGAAAGACTTTCTGTGCCTTAATTATCTACCAGGATGAACAGACTGACTTGGGTTGTTTTGTTCTTTGGCTTGGGTTGTTTTCTTCTTTGGCTGCTCTTATTTTGGGTTGAGTGCTTCAGGACCACCAGAGCACAAAAAGGCTCCAGATGATCCAAATTGTCTTTGTCAAGTACTTTCTTGCCTTCAGCAGAGCTTTTGCATTTAGGAGGTTGAGTTTAGAAGCTCCTGATAGCCCAGATGTGCCCTGGTACTTGAAGGCCACACAGATATTCATACTTAGAGACAGTCAAGATGCTTGAAAGCTCTATCTAATGCAAACAGAGCCTTGCATGACAGAAAAAAGTGGCTTTTTAATACTTTTTAATATATTGGGCATGTTACAGCCTTACACTAGGAATCAAGAACCACAAAATAGCCCCAAAAAAGGCCTGAAGTAATGAAGGTATGCCCGGGTTGAAATGCAGTGCAAATCTAAGGGGGCAAGAAAGAAGAAAGAAAAGTTTAATAATGACAGAGCTTGACAAACAAGAGCATGAATAAGCCTGGCTCACAGGAGCAGCTCAAAACGGGGCAGGAGGAGTTACTCTGCTCCTTTTATTACCATACAGACTGCACACTGGGGAAGCAGATTCACAGCAGGGTGCTGCAGACAGTGCTAGGTTAAAACTCTCTCAGAGCTCACCCTGGGACACTGCTACTCCAGCACAAATCCCCCCTGGAAGCTATAAAAAAGCATAAAAGAACAGAGATACTTTCAGTACAAATACCCTTGGCAGGCTGTACCTATATAGAAAGATACTTCAAGAAGACTGGGGAAGCAAATAAATTATTTTAAAAACTCTTAGTCTATAAACCCCAAATAAAAATAGCTATTCTAATGTACTGAAGCTTAGCTAGTTTCTGTAGAGAATGAATTTTATATCAAATGGGAAGGTTCACACAAAGTGACAAAGTACATTGCCCAGAAGATGCTATTTGGTGAAATGTGAAACATTACCCAGGGTTCATTCCCTCGCAAATCTCTTCCGAGTTTCTCAAAACTTAGCCAAATTGCAACTCTGTTAGCTGAAATTTCCCATACCAGCTGTCTGCCTCAGGCTGAATTTATTTTTGAAAACTCCAGCCAAAACTATTCAGCCATTTCAGAGAAATACTCTCACAATCTTTTATTTGGAAACTTTTAGCACTCGAATGCTTTAGAGTTTCTGAAATTAGATGGGAACAGAGAGAGAGTAGGAGATATACATAGAACCATTTATGAAAGTCTGCCCAGTTTTGGCCAAGCCTAAAAATGCACATGCCACAGAACAATCCTGAACACGATCTGCTGTGAAGCTACAGGGCAAAGTCAACCTTTTGCTGTAATAGCTGCTTTCAGGTATTGTATCCTTGGGCTGGGCAAAGTGTTATAACCAAAAGCAGGAAAATTTCTCCTCTGTGCTCTCAATAATCTCATCATCTGCGACTTCAGTGGGATGGGAAGAGAGCTGACAGGCAGAATATGTATTATGCAATGTGGGGAGGAAGCATGTGGTATTAGTTGGGACTAGCTGGGAAAGAAAGGAAAATCTTCAGGATTAGTGGAAGCAAAATGGAAAATTAGGGGATTCAGGAGGGATATTGAGAAAATGAGGAGTAGGTGAGAAAATGTATGACTAAATAGGATACAAAATACTGCCCTAGTGACTGGGAAAGGGACAGAGACAGAGAGTTCTGAGGAAGGAAAATGGGGGTGAGGGGAAATCCAAAGCCTAGGGTGGAAAAGCGCTCAGACATGGAAGTGAGACTGGGGCCAGTTTGGAGACTGGGGAGGAAGCAAGCACTGCAAATGAGCAAAGCAGTGTCCAGACATAATGACTTCTAGAGGAAAAAAAATAGGGTTGCCATCAAAAGCCAGAGAAATTAACTAATTGAATGCAAACTTTTGTCTTCAATAAGTGAATTACATAGTTTTTAATGGAAAGATTTGTTTTTTAAAGGTTATCTCTTGAGCTGAATAGAATAAATGATGCAAGCAAGCCTCTGCCTTCAGCAACTCCTGAGAAGGCCAGGTGAACTTTCACTAACACTTTAAAAAATCTAACCAGAGCTTTCAGAGTAAATCCTCCAAGAAACAATGAGTGATCACCTATGAAAATATTCAAGTGACTTTGCTACACTCATTGTGTGGGAAAATAAAGATGGAGTCCAACTTTCCAAACAGCAATTTGTCTTAATCAAAAAATCATGTCCTCCCTTTCTGCAAGGCTTCACCTCATTCACCCAATAGTTTTCAAATTTCCAGAAGAGCCAGAAGTAATAGACTCCTTTTGCTATGTTATTTTGATTCACTCCTAAAATAAGGTGGGGAAAAAACACATAATCATACACAAAAGGCAGCATAAATTATGGAAATAGGAGGATTGTACAAACTATTTGGATAATCCTGATTTTTGACTACATAGATAAGCCTGTCATTGCAAATTTTCCAAGACATGTACATGACTCTTTTTCCATTTAATATGCAAGAACTGACTCTCTCCTGGCTTGCACCATTCCACTGGTTTAATGAGGTTGCCTTTGCTTTACATTAACATGAGAACACAGTTAATTCTTCTGTCTGGAAGAAATGAAAACTGCAGTATCTGGAGGAAAGCAATCTGAACAGCCATTTATATACTCAAAAAATATTTCTGAGAGATCCAGGGATAACACAAACACTTTGTTGGTAAATATCATAGACAATCTCCAGGTTTTTTCAGGTATACCCAGAAGAACTTATCTCCTACTTGATAAAAAGCCTTCATAAAATATGAAAATTAAGGAAACAGACAAAAAACCCCCATCACAAACAAGGAAGAGTTAAAGGCAAATTGTTACCACAGGTAGAAAAATAAGATTAGGGAAGAATTAAAAAAAAAAAGAAACCTAAAAAAATATTTTTATTACCTACCTCATGGCTTTATTGGAAGGCCTTAAAAACTACATTGACTAATCAGAGCATGGAAATACAGCAGAATTGGAAATGTGGGATACAGCAACATCTGAGCACATGTGCTCCCACTGAGATTTACATCTCTACCTACTAGGAAGGTTTAGAATAACTTGAGAGTTAGTTGAGAAGTGACAGAATATAATGACTCCTGGTTTTTCAATAAATTAATGATAGAAAATCAAACAGAATGAAGATATACATAACTTGTACTGAGAGATGAGCTATCTCTAACAATACCCTGGAAGCTTTCAGTAAGATTTCAGTTTAAACCTTTGTCTCACTAGTATTCCCACTGATTTTCAAATGGAAAAATGGACCTTTAGAAAATGCTGCAATTTTCTCCTCAGTCAACTGCCAAGTAATGGGAAATACTACCAGATAGAACAGATAAAGAGCATAACATCTGAAATATTTAAGACTAGTCTCAACTAAAAGTACAATAAGCTTTAATAGTGAATACAAGAGGTCACAGGATCCTGGCCTAGCAGTAGGTCTTATATTAAAAAATCACACTGCTTTTAAAGATAAAAACATTGCAAAAAATCAAAAATCACACCAAACAAAACATGAGGATTATAATTAAAAAAACCTGAAAGATTACATTGTATGGGCTTACTCGTTCTTAATAGAAATTCTCTTCAGAGATGTGTGCCCCAGATTAGAGATTCTAGTCTGAAGCACCAGAATGAACACCTCTTTATTTTATAACAATTTTTGTGGCAACAGGAAAGCAACCTGAAGGAGAAGTGTAGAAAAATAGGTAAAACTTTTGCAAGAGCAGTAAGCTCACCTTTTACTTGAAATTTCTAATCAGTTTAAGCAAAGAGAGAAACATTTTTAAAGAAAATGCATGCAGAGAACAAGACAATTCCTTTCCTGAGGTGTTTTCTAATTAAAATGCCCAGACATTACTTTGTCATAAATTATCTGCTCGTCATGGTAGTGTTTTTCTAGGGTGAATGAGACTTGTTTATAGAAGCTCTCTTCTCTGCTGCTTCGCATTACAGATTATATTCCAGTACAAAAATATGGCAGATATTGAAATGAAACAGCCATTAGGAATTTTGTTTAGATCATTCTGCAAGCTAGACATTGTCACCTACACAGTATCAGTCATATACTCAATAATATTAAATATTCAAAAAGTGAAGTGTGGCAGAGTTCTCATGCTTTCATATTATATAAGGGATTTTACTTTCTTATTGTAAAAGATTTCAATAAATTATTTGTTCATACTACATTGCATGTGTATGGAACTTATTCTTAATTTTGTATATTGAAAGAAGCATTTGAGAAAGAAACTTTCAAAACTGTCCCAGGTTTGCCTCTTTTTATCTATATAACTGGGAAGTCACCAATCCCATTTAATTTCCTTAAATTAGAGTATTAAATATTGGCTAAATGTTTTCCCACAGTTGTTTATAATTATAATAATAATAATATAGTTATTTATAATTAACAGCAGCAATTCACTTCAGTGGGATCAGAGTTCAGGTATTTAATGTTTCCAGTGATCCCAAACTTACTTGCTCACTTCATATATAATTATGTCTGGATTATATCTTCTAACAGCGTCAAGTATTAGCATAATTTTCATTACCTGCGCTTTAGGGTTGGGCCTTTTTTTATTTTCCATTCTTCCATTAAACTAAACCATGCTAATACTGTTGACTGCTGCAAGAGAGGTTTATTCTTTGGTGCAAATGGAGAAACTGTCACAGGCAATTGTTAGGCTGACGTAAAACAGCTCGTTGAAATGTCAGCCTGGAGTTACAGCAAGTATGTCACGTGAAGGATGACTTTCAATTTGCTTCCACGAACAATGTTTAATGATGCTTTATGCAGCTTAATAAAAGCACTTTAACACCTTTCTGATCTAAACCAGAACACTTAAGTATTCCAAACCAACAGCAGACCACCCAATACCTTTGCCTAGAAGCTCAGCAGCCCCATCTTTAGAGGGACATACTCTTAATACTATGAACATTATAATTGCATTTAGATAATAATCTCATGCTCCAGCAAAAAACTATTGCACTTAATTAAAGAAGCAAAGTAATGGGGCAGTTAAATATTAAATAAGCAGCTATTTTTCTGTATACATGCAAAGGAATGCAAAGCATTCTTGTAATCAATGCCTCAGTGGTAATTAACCATTAAGACAGAACAACAAAATTTAGGAATAAGAGTGCAAAGGTTACCAGGAATTAAACAAGTCAGGCTCTGAAAGCACAGAACTGTACTGCTTGTTATAGCCATGGGCTCTTCAGAGCCCCAAACCTGTACTTCCCCCATGCAGGCAAGCACATGATGAGGTCAGTCTGGGTCATCCAGTGATCCCACAGAATTCAGATACATTCTCCTAAAGCTGGAGAGCTTACTGGTAAATTCAAGAAAAATATCCACTAAAAATTATCTCCATAATTCGTTTACACAGCAAAACACAATAACACTACAAATGACCATTTATTCTTTCATTAGGCCTGGCAGAGCAATGAACTCTTCTTTTGTATATCACTAAGCAGACCCATTCTGAAAATACAAGTTATAGATAAACCCACTCACCATTTTGAAGCAAAGACACATATTTATGGTTTGCAAATGGCCAAAGTCTTTGGGAATTTCCTGAGAGGTTTACTAGAGTAGCTCCTGAGTCTCCTTCTTTCTTGTACAGGTAGTACAACTAAGCTCTAATTACTAGGTCCAGTCTTATCACCCTGACTCACTTCAGGTGGCATGAATTGCCTGAGCACCTGTTTCACTTGCAGTTCTTGAGTCCAGGCAATTACAATTATTGCTGGCTACTGCTGTGTGAAAGGTGGGGATTTTTCAAGCAATGACCTAATGCCCAGAGCTGTGGCTTGCCCTATTAGGTGAGGCAACAATTTGTCTTCCCATTATCTGGTAGCTCTCCATGGTCCTTCACTCTCTTCCATCACTTCATTCATTATGCCCAAGTTCATGAGTTTTTGCTAAACAGTACTGGCAATCTCAGTATCTGTGTCTCTCTAACATATAAACAGATTTCAAGCCTAAATAATGTTTCAATCACTTCCCTTAAACTGTTTCAACACAGGTGAAGAAAACTTCCCTTAAACTGTTTCACCTGTTTCAACACAAGTGAAGAAAAACAAGTACAAACAGTAACACTTCAGGGAGGTAAGAAGAGTTGCTCAGCTGAAGAGTTTCAGTGGTGCATCTATAGGCAGAGTGCTGGCAAAAGCATCTCCCCTACAGACTAAACCAGATCAGCAAAACTCAAAATACAAACTTTTAAATGGAATTACATACAGAAATTGCATTGCTGAAAAATTTGTCTTTGAAACAGGATCATTATCTGAAAATCAGTTTCACAGTGAAAAAAGATAGACAGGGATGATAAGGCTTCAACTTCCAGCTCTGCCAGAGATTTCCTATGTGAATTTAAACAAAACATAAATGTTTTGCTGTTTTGCATTAGAAACCAGGAGCATCAAATACCTCTTTTCTCCTCCTCCTGCCATCTGCCTTTTTTATTTACACTGTGGTGCTAAGACACACAGACACGACTTAGTCAAAACACAGGTAACTGTCCTTCACTTCAACAAGAGTTGCTGGTCACTCAATTACCTCCCTCTTCTTAGTGTCTGCAGAGGAAAGGAGCTAATGAATTAATTGGCTTCCTTTAATTAAAAAGAAGGTTTTTACACTTACACCGGGAATCAAGTTTCTATTCTGTGAGGCAGAAAGGCCTACTGACCTTCCAAGAAAAGGTTTTAAAACCCCCTAAGTTACTAGATTTGAAGTGATGAGTCAGATCACTGTCAAGTCATGATTTTTCAGGACAAATACATCTTCCATTTTGTCTGTCATTTATTCCAATATTATTGTACTACTCGATATTTATCAGGTGCTTCTTATACAAGAGAAAAAGAGAAAGTGATAAGATTCCGGGCAACTGCATGTCTGAAAACAATGAGCAAGGAAAAGAAGCAGCAGCTAAACACGGCATATGTGTAAGTAACTTCCTGAATGACTTGGCAGCCCAGTTTGTTTATCCCAATTCAAATGCTAAGTACTATATTCATACACAAAGGCAGCAACTTGCTTTATTTTTCAGACACACTCATCTAAGATCTCATCACTTAAAAATCAGCAGCCTTATGTGACCAAGTACCAAAAATGTTAAAAACCAAATGTACTTCCACAGATGTTAAATACCAATGCAATGCAATGTATCTACAATTGTTACAAAACAACACAGAAAAGATTTCATATGGATTTAGAAGGAATGGCCACTGCACTTGTTTTCAAGTACAGATTCCGTCCCCAACACTAAAGTTTGACATAACCTAGTTTACCATGGGTCCTTAAAACCACTTGAACACAATCTGTAATTTCAGAAGAGCAGGATAAGTAGTCAAGCTTATTCAATGACACTGCCAGAAATAACAATTCCAAATTTTTGACACAAATGCTGGCCCCTATCCTGCATGAGGATCAATGTCCTGAAAAAAAATCCATAAAAGCTAGAATAGCTCTCTAAAGATCCAAAAATGATGCCTACTGATGGCAGGACAGAAATAAGAACAGGATTGTGCTGACAGACTTGTTCCTAGTTTACTGGATAGTTTGGCACAGAGCAGTATTAGTCCAGATATCACTTGCAGAGTGACATATATGAAAGATAGATGTTACTGACCAAAGCACAAAATCACCACAGAATTATCTGTGGTAGAATCTTTAAGTAGGAAACAGTGGCTTGACAATGCAAAGCTAGGATGAATAACTGCCATCTTAACTTCTGGGAGAAAACCAGGAGAATTCCATGCCTAATAATCTCCTTTCTTAAAAACAACACATAACTTACCACAAGTAACTAGATAAATCCAGGAGAGGTTTATTGTTGCTTTTTTAAACAGAATAATATGTAGTAGTAGGGCATCGAAAGTACGTAATTTGCTTAAATTAAATTAATAGGAATCTACAACTCCCTGACACTGTATAAGAAAATCCACAGAAGTGGCAGACTTGGTGAAAAGCCAAGTTCACCCAGCTTCTGCTGAACAGGAATTCTGCACTTAATCCATACTCTACAGGGAAAGGTAAAGTACCATTAAGGTCCTCCTGAAATGATTGAATCCAGATATAAATAGAAATCCCAAACTAGTCATGCACTTCTCTACAAGGTTCTTTATCAGGAAATGTCCTGTTTAATGACCCTCCTGAATACTGTGGAATTCAGCCACAGATAAAACTTCTCAGTAAACAACAACTTCATCAAGTATATAAAACAAATTTCAACAGTTAAATCTTCCCCCTTGACAACCTTCCCATTTTCCTCTATTTCACCTCCTTTCTCCTCTGCAGGATGATGTATCATTGTTTGATGAACCTCCACCATTATTAGTCTTTCCTTGCTCACAATTAGGAGGAGTGACAAAAGTTTCCCTTGGCTGAGATCAGTCTGGATTGACCATCAGCTTTCATGGTGCTGTGAGGAAGAATGAGTTTAATCAGTACTGAACATTTTAAAAGAAACCTTTGTACTTCAACAGCCTCTCTTTCTAAAATCTACTCCATTTTTAAATTAGTGATTTAGTGATCACTCCATTTAGTGATTAGATTATGAGACATTAGTAGAGTACTCACAGCAAACAGAAAGAGCACACATTTTCCTTGCAATGCCCTTTACTTTAAACCACACATTAAAAGAATTCTGTGCTCTGAACATGAGACTAGTTGTTATAATCGAGTTCCCAGTACTTTAGAAGGTGCATAGGATCACCACATTCATTCCTGCATTGCTGTAGGATGCCAGAGCACTCCTAAATCACCTATTCTCAACAGCTATCATGTTCTAGATGACCTACACCCAGTGTATCTATATTAATGTATATACTATGTTGAATAATTTGGAAAGGTTTGGCTTTCTTCATGTCATTGTCATCTTCACTGCATTATCAGTCACTAGTACAGGCTCCCCAGGAAAATGGTTATGGCATCAAGCCTGTTACAGCCCAAGGAGCATCTGGACAACATTTAGACATATGGATTAGTTTTAGGTAATCCTGCAAGAAGCAGCAAATTGGACTTGAGGACCTTTCCATGTCCCTTCCAACTGGAGATGGGCTGTAATTCTATGATGTACTTTGCAGTTACACAGAAGGCTAAATCCATGCACACGGCCACAGAGCAGAAACAACCCTCTAGGGAAAAGGGTACAACATACAACACATTAGCATAGGCAATAATGGAAAAACACTACCGGTAATGTTCTTAGATCATGTTTGCTCAAGAAGAGGAGAAACTTTTTAAAGAGCAATTTTTAGGTAGAGGAATGAACTATTTCCGTGCAAGGTCATTAGGGGAAGAAGTCATCCCCCAAAATACCTTTATTATATCAAATTAATTATTGATTCTCACCCACTCAAATACATTCTTTTAAGAGTGCCTGGATTGTTTTTTTCCTCTCTCAGAGAGTACAAGAGCACTCAGACTCCTAGAAAATGAAACAAAATTACAGACTACAACATACTCTAACACAAGAGTGTTATTTTTTTATTTCAAACTTGTACAAAGTAAAAACATCAAGATATAATTACTGAAGTAAACCTTGCTCTTTTAATATCTGAATACTTTAGCAATGATACAGTCATGAAAAAATACCTTTATTATTCCTCATGAGGAAATTTTATCTGATGGAGCGATACATCATGAAATCAATTGTTGTACATCTGGGAAATTTACCAATGGAGCTCTCTTCCACAGGGGTGTACACTTTGATTTGCCTCATGTGAGTGTCTCTTCCGTTTTGGTGATTTGCTAGAACAGCAATCTGGATCATAAAGGTGCGAATGGGCTTCTTGTGAGTATCTGTGAGAGGAACATGGATCCAGCCACTGGGCTCCACTAATTCCAGTTGCTGCCAAAAACAAGACACAAGAGCAAAACATTCAGAAACAGTTAACATATTAAACCCATTGAATAAAACAATCTTGTTAATCAGATTTTAACTACTTTTTCAAATTAATTTGAAATAACAGAGTTGAATACTCATAGCTAATTTACTGCTCATGTAAATCTATACAAATTAATTTGGTTGTCTAGAGCTGTGTTTGCTTTTGCCTTTCAGAATCTAATCCTCATTTTTTGCGCGAATCTTAAAATAAAAATCAATATAAAAGAATACAGACTTCAGTATAAATTCAAGAAAGTAGAAATTTGGACCTTCTTACTGAAGATCAGTGCTCAAAGATGATAAAATATGCATTTTGAATTGTCTTACCTAGGCACCCTGAAGCACAATATACTAGTGTGACTTATGTAGGAAACTAAATGCACACAAAGTTCCAGGTTTTCAGAAATTCCTTAGGTTAGTAGGGTGACTCGGGAAGACGAAAAGGAAGGTGATAGAGGAAAAAAGAGAGGATACCTCAAACTTCATCTCATGTATCAAGAGAGATGTCTGACCAATTAATAATTGCTGCACAGCCATTAAATCACATTAAATCACATTTGACTTGCCTTTTATACAACATACCCAGTATGATATGATGTTTTTTTTCTTTTTCAATTTTAATCCTACACAAACCAATGTCAAGGCAAGCAAAGAACAGCATTTTGTTAACTCTAAACCACATCACTGACACAACAGATTGCTGAAATCAAGCTGGATGCTATGAAGAGCATGGTAATAGCTTTTGTTTAAAGCTAGCTGCCCAACTTCAAAGCACAGTTCCAAACACACATGGAAGAGCACACAAGTAAATAGAAGTCTTGGGGGGGAAAGAAAACAAAACACAAAACAATTGTCCAGTAGCAAGTGGGTTCACACAGCTAAGCAAATAAGAGTGCTGTTCTTAGCAGCTGAGTTTCCCTAAGGAAGATGTATGTGCTTTGAGCAGCTCAAAATTCCCATCTTTCTCCTGAAAATACTGCATGGCACATCCTGGCAAATGCCTTGTTCATGCTGAAGTTTTCAAAAGATCCATCTGAGAGCTACTGGTTCAGAGGCAGCAGACACCCTGAGAAAACAACCCAAGAAACAAGTAGGACAGTTTGATGACTACTTCAGCCTAAAGTAGTAAACAAAAACATCTTTTACACCTCCACCTTAAAAGAAAGAACAAGAAAAAAACCCCAACAAATAACCACAACCCAAAACTCTCCACTGCTGCAGACTCTCCAACAAATTATTTCCAAAGCATTACATTCACTAAACCTTAGCAGCAAATCATTTCACTCTGGGAGCTAGACATTTCCACAAACACACAGTCACTTATTTGTTGTAGTGCTGTCCCTTTCAAAAAACTTTAATTTTATTTTTTTTTTTTTTTTGCATAGGAAACTTCAGGTAATGGCTGAGTTCACAAAGGGATGAAAAAAAAAGATGTCCTATTGAAGCAGCTTTACAAAGGGCAAATTTATCATGGTGAGGTGGCAGTAAACAGCTTGAGCAAGGCTGCTTTCCATCTTCATAGTAAACAGAGGAGGAGGATCCTCCTAACACTTTATTCAACTAATACTAAGATCAAGTGACTGATTTTGAAGAGAATTACAAAGCTATTGCTAATTAAACTTGCATTTTAATATTATTCTCAGTGTTTACAAATTTTGACTGCTAATTCAAAGAGGAAGATTTGAGTTCGAGAGCTAAGATACTGAGATTTTTATGCTTGGATCAGTATGAGATAGACTAGTTAGCATCAAGTAACTTTTAGTAAAAAAAGGCATGAAAGATAAAAGTATGGCATATTTTTTAATGCTTTGTTTCATCCCTGTTCAAGGGAGGTGGTTATATGCTCTATTTACAGCATGTTATTTTCCAGTCCAGCTACAAAGACAACCAGTTTCTCCCCAAGTCTTTCTACAAAGATGGGACAAGTCATTCCTTCACCTGTAAAACTGGCGACTGAGGCACTAGGGTAATTAGACTAAAAGGTTCCCTGGCTGCAGATGTCAAACTTCACATACTCTGAGCTGGTTTTTAACTCTTAAGTGAAATATAGGATTTTAAAGGAGGTTTAGCTCCCACTGAGTTCACTTGCAGTTCATTTGCATTTCTGCAAATGGATACAAGTTCTCAAGCAGGCCACAACACAGAGTCTGAGCAGCCACCTAGGGACAGCCACTTGAGCGCCTCTTGTAGAAACTCCACGACTGAGCACAGACAGCACACAGTTCCTCAAGCACCACTGAACTGTCTTAGCCACAAAGACTTTTTTTATTTCCCCAAATCTCAGCTTCCCTCACTCCACATTTTTCAACTTCCCTAACAGATGAATACACAGCCTTTACTCGTACAAGTCCTGGACACATCCTCAGAACAGGCCCCTTTCCCCATTCCACTCAAACAGTTGCCTCTTGGACAAAACACACACCACTTGTAGTGAAGTTGGAGGCTACAGTGTACTAAATGCAAATGTCAGAGTCAGACTTTAATGTTTGAAAAAAGTGAGCTCTTGCTTTCTGCCCTCTAAATAACATTCCTCTACTGACATTTGAGTCTAACCTTTTTTTTTCAAATTGATGCCCACATAGCTCATTAAAACCTTGATAGCAACTTAGCTGCTGAGGTTTAAATGCAACAAAACCAAACTGAACACTCAGTAGAAAAGGAAGTATTGTTTTGCCAGTATGATACACACATTTTCTGTGACCAAAGGAATGGTATAAACCAGACACACACATTCTCCCAAATTATTCTCCTCCACATCTGTCATGCTCTTTCAGATGAGCGAAACAGTTTCTTTTTCCAGAGGGCCCAGGTCCCTCACCAGGGAGAAGGAACTGGACATGGGAATAGGCAGGGGAGATACAAGACACAAAGCTGCTCACTCCTAGCTCAATGTCAGCACCCAGACCCAGCCATCACAACTCCTAGCAGAAGTGGGATGAAATATGCAGCTCTACTCTGCCTGGAGCATTCCCAGTGTGAACAGAATCTAAAGGAAGCTTACTGTGAAGTTTTAAGAAATTCCTATTAAGCCCATGCAAATGGCAATCTTTCAAAGCCTTGTAAACTGGTCTGGAAATTTGGGTGGATTTTTACAGGGAGGCAAAAGGCATATCCTCAACACAAAGGCTGAACTATTGCCAAATTTCAAATCCTAGCTTTAGAGCTTGGGGGCACTGGAGCATCAAAGAAGGACACCAGAATATTCTCACACAAGCAAAACAGCATACTTTTCACTAGCCTTATTCTTGGAACAGAACTGCTTTGGCTGAAACTTTCAAAAAATTCAACCCAAAGCAGATATCTGGCACGGAAAAATCTCTCTGAGTTGAACTTTGGCAAAAGACAAAGTAACCAAGAGTTAAGCCTTAAAATGGAAAGGGTCACACAACGTTAAGTACAGGTTACACTGGCAGCTCCGCCCACAATAAATACTATACTTGAAATCCATTTCAGTTGACTTTGCTCAAAGTCAAGCTTGTCCTTCAAAAGCACTGTATATACATATAGACACACACATATACAGGTATATTTCACCTCAACTCTATTGCATCAGTCCATTACGAGCAAATACCAGATTAAGTTCCTTCCTGTATTTTTAATCTTATGTAGGTCATTAAGACTCAGTCATAATTAACTGTCTTCCAAGAAATTTTTAAAAATCGGCTTTATTACTAATCACTCAAGTGAAATTAAAAATTCAAAATTTCTTTCTGATACATGTTTTTTTCCTAGAATTTTTTTTTTTTAAGAAAGGAAGACATAGGAATGAATTGGTGCAAGTTCAGTATTGGTAGCTCAGGACAGTTCCTGCAGCTCTAGACTAATCTTACTGTACAATATACTAAAAGCCCAGGGTTTGTGGCTTTTTTATATTTGCTTCTAATACTATAAATTTTGTGACAATTGGAAGACAAGAAGATCATGAAAGTCAAAATAAAAGAACAAAGGGATAAAAATTGAAATGGAAAAATCACTCACTTGTCCTTGCTGCTGTTATACTCTAGCTCTTCTCCTGCTTTCTCTCCGTTGCTTTTTTATTTTTCCTGTCCTCTGCGTGCTACATCTTTACCTATGGACATATACTTCCAACTCCAGGAATCCATATTATTTGGAAAGCCAAAGGAAAATTAATGTTCTCAATAGAATTCTCCCCCCCAGCCTATTTAACAGCCCTTTTTCTTCCCTTTATTGTACAGTCCAGAGGTTCTACAGAATTCCATACATATTTGGCAAGGATACTATTGCAACTAGTGTGTGTCCTATCATAGAAGATGCGAACCACACAACAAAATATAAATTAAAAAAATAAAAAAAGACCAAGGCAACTTCAGGATACATTTCAGAGTGAGGACTGAACACAAGACCAGAGCTTTTAAGAGGGAGCTGCTTCTACAATCGCTAGCCTCTCTATAGGCTAGGAAGTTATTTACCCAAAGAATACTTTTCTAGTGTATTAATCCTACCTAAATTGAATATTGACCTCTTTTCCATATGCAGTGATATTTTGTTTACATTCTGTGGTGTCTCCAAATGGCACATAGCTCTAACTGCTACTTCTACTAGGGCTACAAATCCAACCCAAATTTTTTGCTATATTTACAGTAGGATAACATCCTTGAAATAAGACATGATTTTTCCTGCCCTTTTTTCCTCTCTATATCTTCTTTTGTGAAGATATAGAGAGGAAAAACCTCACTGTAAGTAGTTTCACATTCAGTGTAATTACAAACACATCTCAGACATATGCTAGACAGGGCACCCAGCTCAGGGGAATAAATATATATAGGAAGAAAAAGTAGCTCATTTTGTTCCTCTGGGAAGCATGTGCAGAAGAGGACCTATGTACTGACAGAAAGCTGAGAATTCTTGTTGCCATCACAGCTTCAGTGTGAAACGTGATTCTGAGATGTTTGTACCTCATCAAATTTCTGTTTCATCAAATTTACTACTACATTCAAATGGCTGTGAAATCAAATAGCATTTGATTTTACTCCTACTTTTCTCATAAAAATGTTAAAGCTGCTTTTTGTTTTAATGACTCAGCCAACTATGAAATTAGAAGTAGTGGCTAGACTCCTCTTCACACATATAATTTTGCCTCTCTGTGTGCCTAGCCAGTTCTTACAATACGGTTTTTATAAAAACCTAAGCTTTTCAAGGCAGGTGTTCTCAATAAATAATGTATTCTTCCAAGCAGCAGATTATAAAACTAAGTTTCAAGGAAAAGAAATGCTATGTTCAGAAATTAAATATTTATCAATACATGAACTTTCCCATGTGGGAAAAGGCTTTTTCCTGTTTGGCCATTGTTTTTTACATCTATCCAAATATGTTTTCAAAACAACTGGCAAGGAGAAAGAAGGCTGGCTCAACTTCCAAAATTCTGTTTTCGTAACTGCCATGTCCTACCATTTAGTTACCAGGACTGAGAATCTGTGTGCCTCTGCATAATTCCAAGTATTGGAACTGTCAACACATGAAGTAGCAGAGCTTGGGCTTCAGCCATCAGTTCACTTAGGAAGGAAGAGAACCAGTTAATAGCAATGATGCACCAGTTTCAGCAGAAAAAATGAAGCATGTCCAAAAGAAACTTGGTGAGTTCCAAGTGAGCCAAAGGAGGGACACCACATTAGCAACTTAACAGGGAACACAGCAACAGGCTCAAAGGACCCACTGTGAACAGCACACTTGTGTGCTCAGATGAAGAACGACCACCTAAGGAGGTGCCTCTGTGGTCTTAATCAGCCACCTCCTAAACGGTAAAGAAATCTCATTTCAGTCCATTAGGCAAGAGAAGTTTTCCATTCTTTTAAACAGCAGTTCCTGAAGAGTCTAAAGGAGCACAGTCCATCCCTCAGGAAGAGTCAGCTGTGGATTTGGGTAGACAGGAGACCAGTTGCAGAATAAGCTATATTAGAGAGTGAAACCTGCAAACACAAGAAGTTCCTATCTTTTAGTATCCTATAAGCTTTTTGTTCAAATAAAGTGAAATTAATAGCCTTTGGGAAGACTGGGAAGGTTGAAAAAAGGTCCAAAAGATCCTTGCAGAAGTTTTGTAGAGCTTCCTTCAGACTATTCTACTCCAGATGAAAACACTAAAAATTAATCAATGCCCAGGTGTGTTAGAAAGTTGCATGCAATTAAAATAAAGACAACTCAACACTCAAACCAAGCTATAAGGAATATGTAGAAAAGGAGGAAAAGCAAATCCTTGGTGGGTCAAGGATTAGTATTCACAATGCTCAGATACAGATTCTTATACTGCCTTTCCAAATTTCCTGTTTGGATTACTTGAGCAGCACAAATACCTTGGACAACATCAGTGAGTTGTGTCCCCTTTCTGCCTTCTGAAGGGAGTAGATGATGCCAATTGAGCCATGTATGATGCAACCTAAATTTCATTTGGCAGAATGACTCACCAGCCAACTCATGAAATGGTCTCAGTGACTGGTCCATTTTGATATTCTTTGGAATTGGGTGTCCTGATTATCATTTCCACATACAGTTAAAAAGAATCCCTTTTATTTGATTCTTCTGAGAAACCAATGCAATATCTTCTAAGATGTACATAGTTGATTCAGGCAGAATTTCAATATTACAACAGGAATAAAGTTAGGAACAGTTGAAATTTAATCCATGGAACGGTAAACAGGGAAAGTCAGCTTTATGAATGCCCTCATGGTCTGTCTTTGAAATCTGCTGAAGTCAAATGAAGAACACATGAGAGGACAACAGTTAAGTCTCAGACACGATGGGGAGCCTCTGGTGAGTAAGTGTGCACATAAGCCTACTCTCACATGGAGGAAAAGGGTTACAGAGGCACACACTGTGGAACACCAAGAGCTTTAGGACATGGATTCACAGGAGAAACAGCTCTTTCAAAAGCACCAAGGGATGAAGAATCCCACATAATGATGCCTGCAAACAGGACAAGGCAATGCTGAACTGCCCACACACGAAACTCCTGACAGAGGAAGTCATGGATGGTCTGGGCATGTGTGGAGGGGCCCCTGTCCGTGGTACTTAAACAATCACCACCCTGCCCATCACACTCCCACCTCTGCATCTGCTCACAGCACTTGCACAGTCAGGTACATCCAGCCTGACAGACAAAATTAATAACCTGCCAAATGCTCAGCCTCTGTGAAATTGTCAGCCAGAACTGTCTAACTCAATTGCAATTTCAGAAAATATTGTCTGCTTAACTCTGGGTGGCAGGAAAAAAAGGCAAAAGGAAAGGAAAAAAAAATTTACAACAGTCTTTGAATACTTCATTCTCTAGAACGTGGCTGAAAACAGCTCTTCATTCTAGAAAATTTACCGGCAGAAACCATCAGGAATTTGCCACAGACTAGGAAAGTCCCTCTGGAAGAAAGAAACACTGTTTTCCCATTTGCTGTGGCATATGCACTTTTTTTTTAGTATATTCTGTGAAGAACAATAGATAGGCAGAAATAGAAAAATATACACAAAATACGCACATACAATACATACATACAAAAAATATATCTCAAGAGAGATCTATTCCTTCAGAGAAGGACAAAAATGTTGAACAGTCTTGAACAGTTTGCTTTTCAGTCTCACATTCTTGAAGCCTATTGTTAAGTGAGGTCATTTGAACTGTCACATAATACTTTATTCTGGACACATCCATAAATCAAAACTCATTAGAGAAGGAATGCTATGCTGTGTATGCTTTAAGCGGCAACCATCCTAGCCACTGGAACTTCAGAAAATAATAAAAAACCTTCTCCCTGTCCCTTTGAAAAGCAAAGATCCAACCAGCAAACACAGAATGACAATGCAGTTAATGCAGACAATGGAGTTTCATATGTGTAAGCATGGAATTAAGGCCTAAAACTCCAAAGCAAACCTTCTACCCACAGCAGGAAGCTATCTACGTTTTGGTATCAGCTAAAAGAGATTTCATCTTAACAGGAATCTGTTGCTCCAGAAGGAATACTGCCTCCAAGTGAAATCAGCCGTAAGAGCTGTGAAACTTTGGATCTCTGATTGAAAGAAAAAGAAGTTTCATAACTCATTTAAGAAGCAGCCAAGAGTGGAGCAAAGGAAGGCAAATACATCCTAAGTGCAGTAGTATTCTCCTGCAGGGACTTAATCTCACTCCACAGCTGTCACAATCCACAATAATACCATCATACTTTTGCAATGGCACTGCAACTCTGAGAAGATTCCTGGTGTCAGGGGAAAACCTTCACACCTACAGGGACTTGGCTCCAGTGTGAACCTGTTATTTCCCCTGAGCTCGGCAGACAGCACATTGAAGACGAAAAAGCTACAAAAAAATTCTTGAGCTTATGCTCTGTAGTGGTGACCTGGCTGACAGTATCAAAAAACAGGTAATGCAGCCCAAAACAAGCTCTCTACCTCACTTTGCCTATTTCTGGTACCTAAGGTGGGACAAGTTTTAGTTGCAGACATACTGAAACAGACTGCATCTGGACACTCTGGCCTTAAAAATGAATGGTAGAAAATCCGTGGTTTGCTGCAAGTCTTTTCAAAATTCCAGCACTCTGAAAGAAGAATAAGGGACTTTTTAATTTTTTTTTTTTAAAACCACGATACTTTACAATTTAAATTATCAGTAGCTTAGAGCATTATTGATGCAGATGTGAGAAAAGAAACAGCACATTTTAAAAACCAAAAAACAAAAAAAATACTATAAAATATACAGCCAGCACTGCACATTGCACATTCAGAAAGAAGTGCAAACTCATTTAATGAAAATTGAAGTTTACCTCACTGCAATGTTTCTTCATTTCATGGACTAGTAAGTAACTAAGGAGGAGGCCCCATGTGCACAAGGTAACTGTGTAGGATTCTTCTAAGTAGGAATCTGGCAGATGATGACCAACCAGTACAAGTAACTTTTGGAGTGCTTTTGAAAACCCTGAGTAACTTTTACCTGATCAGAAGCTTGGAAAAAAACCAAAACAACTGTCAAACATAGCAAAAACCACTACAACATCCCATGTTCACTCAAACAGTACCACCTGCATTCAAAAGTTTTTAGTCATAACACAAAATACAAAATGACTTTTTAATTATCAAACCCCCATCATTGTGGTTAAGTATGTGGATTAAGGTTTTCATAACAATGGAAACATGGCACAGAGTTCTTAAAAAATAATTAAGACAATACATTACTAGCACTAAGTTTTAAGTTTGTATCTCAGTGATAAATTTGAATTCTCACCCCCCTCCCCCAAGCACTGAAAAGCCCTAAGATTTCCCTGTACTGAGATATCAAAATCTTAGTCCTCCCCTTTAGAGCAGCACCCACCCAAAGTAAAGACATCACCTCCTACAACCTCCAGGTGAGTCAGGCTGCTCTCAGGGAAGAGGGTAGCACTTTCCCCCTCTACTGAAGAGAGGCAGGGGAAAACAGTAACGAGAGAGCAGACAGCTGCACAAAGAGAACAGAAACAGATTGAAGTGGGGTAGTGGAACATTCTACTGCAAAGAAGCCTGAACATATATTTTAAAAACCATTCTGAAGCTCAGGTGAATTTGCATTACAAATGGAACTGCTGACTGAAGAATGGGACAAAGCAGCTGCCTTTTATGAAAGGTAACAGAACAGGCTGAACTTGCTGATCTTAGAGGTCTTTTCCAACTTAAATGATTCTATGGTTAACACCACAGAATCTTCCAAGAAAGGAAGTATAGACAGAATTTTCTATGAGCAAGAAACAAGTGCTTTGAACAATGGCCTTACACAAAGGACCTTAAGGCAAATAGAATGAACACATTAAAACCTAGAAGATAGCAAAGCATAAAGGGAGAAGTCCTATGAATTTTTTTTCAAACAAGAGCTGCTGGGTACAAGCAGCAACAATATAAATGTATTCTATGGGTGCACTGCACAAATTGATTGCAAATGGAAGTTAAGGCTGGAAAACATTTCTGGGAAATAACAAATTTTAAAAAGGGGCAGAAGTTCGCAAATTCGGTGAAAACTGTATTGCAGATGTCTGCAGTTCCCATTTCTCCTAACATACATATTGGAATGATACTATGTTTGTGTGAAAGTGAAAAAAAAAAACCAGGTCATAATTTACCTTCAAAATTGTTTAGCCATATCCAGGAAATATGTCTAGACATAGCTACAGTTAAATTATACAAAGAAAGTATTTGAAAAAAAATTATGCAAGGAATATTAAAGATTTAAGTGTCTGAGAACTGGCCACACCGAGTTAATTCTCTATCAAACCATCTCAAATAACTTAGTGGCAATAACCTAGTGACCACATTTCATGCCATGCACCTTGCATCCCAGAGAATGCAGAAAACTAATTTGGGAAATGAACAAAT